>OZ026619.1:10289277-10329277 GCA_964020975.1 Hermodice carunculata
GATGGCATCATTTGGAAGTTCCAATACCCAAAATGACAAAAGCAGAAAAAAAAAGATATTGCAGTGATTTTTGGAGTGTGTGTTTTGGTTCAGCTGATGAATATGGTGTGGAATTTGGAAGGCTTGCTGCATAATTCATAAGAATAGAGGAAATATATGCACTACAAAGGGGCTGGAGGTCCTTTTACATTGGAAAAAGAAATTATTTTACCGTACTACAGCATACAGACAATAAGGTCATTCCAAAAAAGTGGCCAATACGAAGTACAGAAAATAAGAGGGCTACCAGTATGATGGTACAGAAAATAAGATGCCCCAGTATGCCAATCGGGAAATATCTCTTTGCGCCTCTCTAGAATGACCTCGTGTCAGCCTTAAAATCTGTTTATACTTTCCACAACTAGCTTGAAATGTGGCTGCAGATAGGGTACAATTCCCAGTGCCATGACTATTCTGAATATAAGAATGTGTACACTCAAATCAACAGACAGACACGGATATATGTAAATCATTAGCATTTGAAAATTAAACGTTTTCATATTTGACATATGATTGGGGATAGACACATGATTCTTTTGACCATATAGAGTTAATAACGTATGGAATAGCCAGCAATAGCATATTATTGTTGCTAACAACACAAAACAACTTTTCACACACATAGATTTCTGTCAAGCTATCTTTTCTAGTTGTACACGTATTTGCAAAATATCACAATGTTTGGTTAATGTAGAAATTAAAGCTCACCGGATTTGATTCATTTCTATGTACCAAGAGAAACACTCAAATCCATTCATACAAGATATTGACTGGTGACAATCTCACAATCTTTGATCAACGTGTAAACTTGACACGTGTTTTGGGACATGACAGTCCAAGCTGAAGCTGTGTTGATTTACATGGTATTTGGGTATCTGTCAGCCAGCAGTCTTAAAGCCTCAGTTATTGTGTTTTGATTATTTGCAACGTTTTGTTATATATATATAATTTAGGAATAAAATCTAATAAAAAACCTTGATATTATCATTGGATTTTTCATTCAAGCATTTTGAAGCCACCGTAATTTTATAAATGTGTGTGCTTCGAACAAATCCAACACTATGGACGTATTAAATACCAAACGTTTACAAGTGCGAACTGTAACTTGGTATTTGATTAATCATATTATATATGATACTGCATCTATCCTGCTGGACCTCAAAAAATTACTACGTATGCTGGGAAGGTCCCTTTGGCATCACACTCTTGATGTCCTACATTATTGATTATTCTACATGTATGCTTGTATTTCCGTTAGACGTGCAAATTTGACACTTCAAAGTTTCCTTCCCTGTGTGTTAGCGTGGTAACAGGTAAAGTTAATGAAGGTGTTATCATGAAATGATAACTTGACAGGCAGAAAAAGGAACTTGAATTGTTGCAATGATAAGGATGAGATTTTAAACCTGGACATGTCTCTGTCTGCAGTCAGATCTGGCAAAAAAGTAAGCATTTGATCACTTGATACCTTGTAATGACTATAATTAAAGTGTTGCTTTTTTCTTTTCATTTTCTCGTTTTAACGTATTCACGCTTTATTGTTTTCTGGATGCACAATTGACCACATATAACACACTCGAGTAAGTCTCCCTGACAGAGAAATTCTTTTTTCCCAAAATACAAAAGCTCCACTGGTGCTTTATATCCAGTCATTATCTTTTGTCACCGTTGGATGTAAAAAATAAAACAAGAACGGTGGAGACTACGATGGCATGATACTATGGGCGGTATTATATACATTAACAACTATAAATATGGTAGTTAATTTAGAAATGGTATGTTGATATATCATTAACACTGGCGGGGTTTGAATCTTGTGTTAAAACGGCCATCTGTCCACACGCAGTTTATCGCAGTCAACCAGGGGCACTATTGTAATGAGATGTCCTCCTAAATAACCCTTAGTTTGATTACATAGATCATTGTTTCTTATAGTCCGGTATACTTAGTAATCAGACTGACCACAAATAAATACAACTAGTAATTAAATATTGGTGAACCCAGAACTAAGCTATAAATGGAAATATCCAGTGACTCCATATTAGATAAAGAAACCATTGGGTTTTAAATGATCAGCAGAATATGAGGTATTGACAAAAGCACCTTACATTGGACTTGATGGAAACTATTTTATGTGAACATTAACATCTGAAGACCAGTTTTGTTCAAGTTGGCCTTAAACATGCTAGCAATCTTGTATCCATATGAAGGAGATCCCTTTTCCTGGATAAAGCAAGTAAATTGCACATGTACTGTCTTCCAGAGGTAAGAGTAACTAGCATTTCCTGGCACCTTGTACACGATCGGTTCCAACCAATTTCTTTCCTATTTGTTGTTGTTGTTCCGTGTGTGTGTGTGTGTGTTTATATTTTTTTGTTTGTTTGTTTTTGTATTTGCTTTTTGTTTTTTCTTTTGTTTTTGCAAAATCAAAAAGAAGGCAAAAACAACCAAACGAAAAACCCCAAATAAAACTAACAAACGGATGGATAGATAGATAGATAGATAGATAGATAGGTCGATAGATAGATAGATAGATAGATAGAAGGATAGATAGATAGATAAATAGATAGATATATAGATAGATAGGCAGACCGACAGACAGACAGACATATGGATAGATAGATAGATAAATAGATAGATAGATAGATAGATAGATAGATAGATAGATAGATAGATAGATAGATAGATAGATAGATAGAGAGGGACCCAAATAGCAACGGATTTTTGTCAAGCCAGTCAGCCTCTCTCATACGTATATAGGAGATAAATGCATATGCTCTCTCTCTCTCTCTCTCTCTCTCTCTCTCTCTCTCTCTCTCTCTCTCTCTCGGTCTGCATGCTTATACGATTTTCTAACTCAGTCGTTTGCTACCAATTTCATGTATTTGCGATGCTTCCTGTGACTACCTTAGCTAATAGTACTTGGTACATATATACAGTTTAACATGTTTGTCACAATTGTTGTAGGAACCTTACACTCACCACCCCCATAATAACATTCTGTTGTGTCCCATTCACTGACATGATAACGGACAGAGTCGCATGAACTGACAAATAAGCAGCGATTCTCTGCGATGTAATCTTGCAGTGTCTGATCATCAACATTGTAGGCACAAGTTCTGGGCTTTTTGGACTGAATTAGATGTTTGTCAACAAACGTATCTCCTTTCCAGTCTGTGAGTGTATCAGACATATCGATCCGTTGGCCAGTCCTTTTGGGAATTAATTCTATTTACGCGCAGCCGCGAGTCACTGGTGAAACCTGTGGCCCATACATTGTATCCCCCGCAGAAGACGGGAACAGAACCGCGCAAATTGAAATTATTTCCACGGAAGAGCCACAATGGACGCCGGTGTAACTTTGTTACCTCTGATGAAAGAGCGCGAGAGACCTTCAATACCAATTGTTGCACATTTTCAAATGGGTTCCTGATGAATCTAATTGGATTGTCTTGAGTGTGTGCACTTGGGTGCCTGGTTCACGCCCAGCATGGTTAGGTAGGACACGGAATATCACACAGTAACAGTATTATACTGCTATGATGATGACAAACCATACGGTTTTAGTCCCATTTTTATGAAGTTATTTCTCTTTCAGGTCACTTTTATGAAAAATAATCCTCTTGAGTTGCCACTATGAAATGCGTTATCGGACGACAGGCAGAAACAGTCATATATTCTTTCAGGTCACTTTTATGAAAAATAATCCTCTTGAGTTGCCACTATGAAATGCGTTATCGGACGACAGGCAGAAACAGTCATATTTTTAGATGTCACTTTATAGTGTCTTGGCCAACAGTGTTTATCAACATGGATTTTTTTTGGGGGGGGGGGTACAACTTTTTCGGGTGTGGGACGCTTCAGTGTCATGAGAATTTGGATGGTATCCACCCCTCTTTGACGCCTGTCAAAATGTCTCTCCTGTTCATTTTTTTCTTTCTTTTTCTTCCCTTCTTTTGAACCTTGATTTTTTTGCCTTGCGAAAAGTCACAAACGCCTTTAGACAAAACAATCACAAACATGCATAAAAATCTGTCCAGAAGAACGTGTTTTTCTCAAATAAAAAAGCCATCACCAAGAGGTGCATACAAAAACAAATCTGTGTAACTTTTAACATTAGTTTTAATCTGTGCGGTGAGTGTAATGTAGGCAAACTTTGGTCTGCCATAAAGCTAACTTGTCATGATACCGCCGTGGGTCTTCTGACTTTCTATGGATGGGATGAGGGTAATATTACCACCTCGAATGTTTTGTGATAAAAATTTTTCATTAATCTTCAAACAAAGGCACTCATTTGAACCATTTCTGGAGGAGTCTGACACAAGTTGTACTGAACTTTAAAATGGTCCGTGGGGGGACCACGGCTAACAGCATATTATTATTATTATTATTATTATTATTATTATTATCATCATCATCATCATCATCATCATCATCATCATCATCATCATCATCATCATCATTATTATACTGTTATATGTAATATGCATTTCTGTTTCTGAAATTGTCATGTAAGACTATCCACGCCAATCACATTGTACTGTGAACAGCTTTCTTTGATGCGCTCTGGGGCCGTGGGTACCAGTTTTCAAAATGTGACTGATAAAGCTGCTGATGTACGCTGTATTATCTCTCTCTCTCTCTCTCTCTCTCTCTCTCTCTCTCTCTCTCTCTCTCTCTCTCTCTCTCTCTCTCTCTCTCTCTCTCTCTCTCTGTGTCTCTTTTTGCTCTTTCTGTGTGTGCCCCTCTTTGTCTCTTAAGACAACAGAATAAAACAGCAGGTATGAAACAGTTACCAGGTTATTGTTAAAGAGGTAAACTCGAGATACGATTATTTGCTAAAAGTTGGTGTGTTTGTGTGTGTGTGTGTGTGTGTGTGTGTGTGTGTGTGTGTGTGTGTGTGTATGTGAAACATATATCCTTACCTGATGATTATACGGTAGTAATAGTGTCAGGAATCCTGAAAGAAACCTATCTTTTGGGAAAATATATGTACAATGCCAGAACCGGCGAATAATGATACGTATATATCCTGAGTGGGAGATGCCAAACTGTTGCAACAACGACTTACCGACTGGCCAGGCAAGAAAGACGCTGATACATCATAAAGACAATTCCAAAAAACCTTTTGGTCACGAAAAGTTTAGAAACTATGTGTCAATTTACGACCAGATGGACATTTTGAGGAGGTTCTTTATAACATTAAGCAGCATCAGGTAAGCTTATATTTCTCTATTATAGAAAATTGTCAAGTGGCATCTATCAAGGCAATGTATCTGTGTGTGTATGTTCATGTTGGCTGCTAAACTATCCCAAGCACCAGACAGACAAATGGAGCCGAACAGTCCATTTGCCAACGACCACAACAACCATGCAACAGAATAATAAACACCTGTTTCCACTTGTGTTGTGCGCCAATCTGCTGTAAGTGGTTTGCAAACACGTGTCTATTGAAACGATTTTACAGATAAATTGAAAGAGCTCATAGGTTGAAATTCCTACCTGGCGGTGTCCTACGGCTTCGGCTTCGGGTGCAAACAAACTCAGTGGCACCGTCTCTTCCAGCTGTGCCGTCGCCTTATCCAAATCTGAATAGGGCGGCGGGTCAATTAAAAATTGACTCCATACTTGCGTTCCTGTATCCGCACCACTAAGCTCTTCTTTTCTTCTGACCATGTCCACATCACGATGAGCAATGCGAACAAGGTTGCCCGTGACATATCCTCGCACATGGCTGTCCCTTCGGTGTCGCCTGCAGGCGCAAGCGACGAGGACGATGACGAGGATAACGAGCATGATGCCCAGAGTACCGGACAGCACGGCTATGATGACCAGGTTACTTGAAGGTGGTACGGGAGTGTCAGTCCGGCCTTCATCTGGGTTTTTGGTCTGTACATTTTGTTCCACCACATAGATGGAAATATTGGCCATGGCACTGTACCATGGGGATTTAGTATCAGTAGCTATAATAGCGGCTTGATAGACAGTATTATTTTCCCTGTACAGAATCAATTTTGTTGTAATAACCCCAGACTTACTACCAATCTTGAAATATCTCAAAGTCCTCTCAGGTCCTTCCATGCTGAAAGTAAACTTATTAAACGCAGGAGAATCTGCATCTGTGGCGTAAACCTTCCCAGCTTCAGTTCCCGGCGCCATTCTTTCACGGATATGGAAGCCATAGCTTCCTTGAGAGAACCTTGGTCTCTCATCATTAAGGTCTACCACCGTGATAGAAATTGTAGCCGTGGAACTATGAGGGGGGTCTCCCATATCTCTAACTATTACTCTTACTCTGTATGACTCCACTCTTTCCCTATCAAATGACACGGCAGCTTTGACAAGGCCAGTATCACTGTCAATCTGCAACACTGGTTTGTTTGTCTTTTCTAACCTGTATTCAACTTGCGAGTTTCGGCCTAAGTCCTTATCGGTGCAATTTACTTTCAAAACGAATGCCCCGACCTTGTTATTTTCTTTCACTGACACAGAATAAATATTCTTTGCAAATACAGGGGGGTTATCATTTTCGTCTAAGACATAAACCGAAATATAATGTGTTCCCGACAGTGGAGGTTGTCCGTGGTCCATACAACGTATAGAAAAAGCATAGCGGGACTGTAACTCCCTATCAAGAGCTGAATTTGTAACTAGTTTATACTCGGACCTATATATATTCTTTAAACTAAAATGATTATCCGTTAAAGTGCAATTAAGACGTGCATTGTCTCCATCATCAAGATCTTTGACGGAAATGTGTGCAACATATGTATAGAGTTTTACATTTTCTTTGATTTGTATGGGACCAGTGTTGAATTGCTGATTTACCGTAATTTTAGGGGCGTGGTCATTTACATCTACAACATGAATCGTCACTTCCGTATCCGTTGGGATCGAATCTGGTCCCATGTCTCTTGCTATCACTGTCAGAGTATACAGAGCTCGGTTTTTGTAGTTTAGTTTTTCCTTCAGATATATAATCCCTGTATTTTTGTCAATTCCAAATGTATGGCCATAGAGAGAAAATGTTTGCTGCGACAATGAATATTGGACCTGTCCATTTAGGCTATCATCTGGGTCAATGGCTTTGAGGGAGAGAAGTCTAGAATGTATTGTTGCGTTTTCAAAAACTTTTATTTCATAAGAATCGTTCTGAAATGAAGGTATGTTGTCATTGACATCAGTTACAATAATGTCCACAGTTATAGATCCTGATCGTGTTGGGAGACCCCCGTCGTAGGCAACCACCTTAATTCGGTGAAATTTCTTTTCTTCTCTATCTAGCATAGAGTTAAGAATCAATTTTACACTGCCCCTACCCGCACGCCTAGTTTGGATCCTGAAATGGGATGAGTCGGACAATAACTGATATTCTTTTATACCGTTTTCATCGCTATCCTTATCTACTGCCGGGGGTATGGCATATATAATCCCCTGCGCCTTATTTTCAGGAAGTTTTAAGCTCACCTTTTGCCTGGGAAAGGAGGGGGAGTTATCATTGATATCAATGATATGTATTGCCACCTGGATAACCTGGAAGTACTGAGAAGGCATCACTGCTACATCCGCCCGAACCATACAGCTGGTTACGTGGAAACACATGGTATCTCTGTCGATCGAGGCTCTTGTAGTAAGGATGCCGTTGTTTTCGGATATAGTGAAATACTTCTTGTGATCTCCAGTGCTTAACAGAAAGCTGAAGCTTAATGTTTTGAGTGTATCCGTACTGTATTTTCTATCCAACCGAGAGTCCCTTAGAATATCGCCAACTACTGTACCTCTAGCCAGCTCCTCTTCAATTCTATATTTCAGTTCCTTTTGGCAAGAAAATAGAGGAAAGTAGATGTCAAGAAGAATGAAAGTGAAAGTCAGACTACATACTTGATCCATTGCGCTGCTTCAGATGCTACCCGCGGGCCCAAGTGCGGCAGCTGCTAATGCCATCGGACACTGTTTTACATGTGCCACAAGGTGCGCTCTGCCTAAAACGAGCACACACAATGTCTTGTTTGGATTCAGGTAATGTACTTCGGTCCATAGCAAACTCAAACAATCCCCATAGAAACCGGGTGTTTATCCTGTAGAAACAAGCCATTATGAGATCCCTGGCGGAGGATAAGCGCTTGCCTAAGTAAAGTGTAGCTAAACATTTGTATGGACTATTCGAGTCCCGCTTGGACCTGCCACTGTCTGCAGCTGAAGTAGCAACGCAGCTGTCTATGAGAACAAATTCAGTTGAACAAGCGACAAACACGTTGCGGTGTTCTCACGTATGATTACCCCTTTCTATGTTCCTTTACATAATCTGGTGCCATCTTCGCTTGTCAATGTCTTGTCTACTCTACTGGCTCTCTCATTCTGAAACTACTGTAGGGAAATAATTTTAGTGTTACCCAGATAGGTTTGTCAATAATATTGTGGACCCGCCTATTCAACCGGATACGTCGCCAGGTCTTAGCTCATGTACATGATCCTATTGGATGGCGCTGAAAAAGGCAATTTTGAAAGGAATGGGCTAGACATACTAGTTTGTTAAATATACCTGACGAGCAAGTGCTTGTCCGCCTCTGCTTTGCCAAGCAACGATAATGCCCCCCTAATGCATCTGCTGGCAGACCGTCCCTAGTGTGCTTACCAATATTCCAAATGTATGAGCCGCAGTGTGACCACCAATCGTAATTACCACCTTTGAATGGATTATATCGAACCCTAGATGCATTCAACCCGCAGAAGATCAAAATTTCAGCACCTTTCTGTGCCAACGCAAATTACGATCGTCCTTAATGCGATTGCCTCAAAGAAACTAGATCGTGCAGATTTTTGTAATCACGGCGAAGTGCATTAATCCGTCCTGGGAAGAAAGGCCAGTAATACGTAATGGTCGCAATACTGGTAACAAGGTAGTCAGTGTCAAACTAGAGGAATAAATCTCTTTTATCATACAAAATAAAACACGTCTGTACTGCATCCACGGAGCAAGCCATGATAACAAGGCCAATTGTCCGGCGGACGGCAGAATATCTGCAGAATATGCCATGTGAGACGAATAGGTCTATCTTCATCATTCTGCTAGCTAAAAAAATTTGGGCAATTTTCTCTATCAGAAAAACTCAGATGCCATGCAGGGAAGGAGATCTGTGATAAATGCTAAGTAGCTCATAGCAAGTCTCCAGTAAAATTAGAACGGACAGGACACATTCATAGAAACCCAACTGGAACCAATGACATATCCATCACTTTCTCTTCTGATATCCACCATGGTTGGCGAGGAAATATTTAGCATGTTCTAAAACATATTTTCAAAAGCATACTAATATGCAATGATTTAATGCCTGTCAAATCTTATATCATACAGAGATGATTGAAATGACAAAAAGTTAGGCAATCAACTATTTCTACTGATTGGATTACCTATATATATATATATATATATATATATATATATATATATATATATATATATATATATATATATATATATACAAACACACACAAACACATACATGTATGTATATATATATATATATATATATATATATACATATATACATACATACATGTATGTGTTTGTGTGTGTCTGTGTGTATTATATTTGTGTCTTTTCGTCCAGAACCACTTCCTGTCGTTGCCCTGTTCTGCAGTCCGAATTCTTTACACTCCATACGTTAATCTGCCACTTTTTAACCAATATATATATATATATATATATATATATATATATATATATATATATATATATATATATATATATATATACATATCTGTGTGTTTGTGTGCGTGCCTCCTTGTGTGGATGTATGAATGAATGTATGAATATATGTATGCGTGTGTTTGTACAATAGAATACATTTATTTTTTAGACGCGACCACCAAAACACATAACTAACTATTGACGTAGATGTAAGTCATTAGGTTGTGAGCCTGGCATCCCATTTTCTCTAGTGTATTGACGACATTAACCTTCTTTATTATTATTATTATTATTATTATTATTATTATTATTATTATTATTATTATTATTATTATTATTATTATTATTATTATTATTATCATTATCATTATTATCATTATTATTATTATTATTATTATCATTATTATTATTATCATTATTATTATTATTATTATTATTATTATTATTATTATTATTATTATTATTATTATTATTATTATTATTGCAGAGATGTTGTGATTATTAATTGATATTTTGGAATTAGGATGCCTGGTATTTTGTTATCTCTCAATTGTTTTACTTACCATTCCATTGCAGTTCAGATATTCTTGAACGTATATTCTTTGCATATGTCTGGAAAAATTGTATCATAAAACTTGCAAGAAAATGCCTGCTCTCAATGCCATAATCTAAAGGTCAGAGTCAAACTTAACGCATATAATTTTATCATTGCGTGCACAATTGGCGTTTCTACCACGGCGATATAATCTTATTATCGACTATAAAAGATTGATAACAGTAAATGCAAATTGTCTGTTGTGAGGCGGCGATATGCCAGTTCACGGGGGCGGGGCGGGGTGCCGTGTACAAGGCGCTGGCCATTCCCATATTTAGGGCTGTGAAACAATTTAGATGCAACTTATTGCAAGAAGACGTATGATAAAGAGCCAGCATAATATATCCAGGTCACAAGTCAAAGAACGCGTTTGACACCGAAGCTAACGAATTGTATGGGCGGAATTGAAATCGATTATCAAGTATTTTGTTATTTTACTAGGCCTCAGTGTACTTAACTTCTATCGCTGTATGTTGATTTGTAATATTTTATGCACATATGCCAGGATGGTGCAAATATATTGCTGAAAGCGCACCCAACTATGATGCATGAAATGGGAGTACCAAATGCCTATGGAGTTTTGCCTTGGCTTATTTCCATGGTGGAACACAACATGAAAATAGCAGAAATGCAAGTTTGAAATCAGAAAAAAAAATATTAAGTTGCTCTGCATAGGTTTCTAGCTGATATGCTTTAATTATTTATAAATTAAAATTTTCAATAAATTAATATATAAATTAATATAAGTACCAAAGCCGTAATTTTTATAATCCAGGGACCTGCTATATATATGTAAATTGCAGGTCCCTGATAACACTAAGATACTGAAACTATAAATATGTAAAGGGTTAAAGCGGTCCCTCTCCAGTACTCCCATCTCGTGCATCCAGAATGATTTCACCTTATTTTTAAAAATGTTTTTACATTCACTCTTTCGATATACCCTGGCAGGTTCGGCATTGGAATAGGTTATAATCATGGCACAGTATTACCTGCAATTACTGACCCCAGTCCCCACCTGGTCAAAACGACCAGATTCCTTGGCACAGGCGCTTTTGCCATGTTAAATGATATGACGCGCAAGACCACGGTCCTGTCCAATTGCAAATTTACATTCCCTTGATCATTTTCTCAATAAACTTCTTCACACGAAAAACACTTATTTTGGATAAGTTCTGTAGCAGTTTCCAAGAACTATGATGCAAATTTTACTACAGTGCTCCAGTTGGACAGCTTTAGACTAGCTGCAACACGCGACCAACCAGCCAAATCACCCCACAAACAACCATCCAAGAAAAAAAACAAAAAACAAAACACGGTCGTTCAAACCAACGGTAACCAAGTTGTAAGACAAAGTTAACAGGAAAGCTGGCTAACGTGTGCTTTTATTTTGCAGTAAAGTCACCTCAAACACAGCATAGCTGCCACGATGCGTGCGGTATCGGTATCTAATATCGTTAAGCTTCAGGTGTCCGTTCTCCGAGTTCCCAGAGCAAACGGTCGTCAACGTATTTTTAAAAGATGACGTACAATCTTAACTTTAATCTGCCCGCCTGGTTGTGTCTGAAGCAGTTATCATCATAAGTTATAAATCCAAATGCAACACGAAGGGACGCATGTATTGCAAACACGTTGAGCGCCATTTTTAACATGGCGCAATGCATTGTGGGAAAGGAAAATCACAGTGAATAGTGGTCACGTGTTTTCATCACTGTTCTAGGTGTCCGTTCTCCGAGTTACTGGGGCAAACGGTTGTTAAAATACTTTTGAAACATCACTTACTATCTTAACTTTAATCTGCCCGTTCGGTTGTGTCTGAAGCTGTTATCATCGCTAGTTACAAATCCAAATGCGACACGGCACGCTCGAGCACCATTTTGAACATTGCGCAATTGGTATCTCTCTGTGACAATAGGTAACTTATGGATTAAGCACCTAAACCTAATTAAACTATTGTATCTTGATATTCCATTTGAATTAAGTATTTTTCGAAACCAAAATTTTCTTTAAATATTTTGTAATTATAACAATCGCTGCTGTTAATAGTGTCTTGACCCCAATGTTGTTTACCAATATCATCCAGCCTTATTGACTCTTAATGAAACTGCTCTAGAGAACCAATTTTTATTAATATTCTCTTGATAATACCAGCAATTGCCCATGCCACAGGATTCAAGACTACTTTTAATTTTATCAAGCATGTTACCTTCAAAAATCTTTACACTGCAAAGGCTATTTAGATCGTTTTCCAGTAACTGACCTGCACCAGAAATTATGTAGTCGTTTTGTAATAATATTATATAAATTATAACAACCAAGTTCACCTAATACCACATATGTTGGTGTTTGCATGTTAACACACAATAGCTGCTTCAGAAATTTAATGTTTTAGGTTTCCAAGTTTTTAAGTTTCTCATACCCACATACCTCGCACCCATACAATAATATGGGTACTATGAGTGTATCATATAGTTCAAGCTTTAGGGCAACCGGTAATTCCAAACTAGCTGTCTTTTGTAACAATTCACATTGGACCCTCCAAGCTTGACTTATCTGTTTCTCTTTGGTCAAAGTAAACTTACCATTATAGTTAAAGACACATTCTAAGTAAGTGTAGTTGTTGTCTATACCCAGTATGGTCCCCTTATATTTCAAAACAGGTTTATTACATTCAAGGCCTTTGGAAGTGTAAAAATCCTAGTATTACTTGCGTTAACAGCTAATTGCCATGTATCACAGTAGCCACTAAGAGCATCGAGAGCTTTTGTAATTCTTGTGGACTTTCTGCCATGATAATAGTATCAGCTGCATACAATAGAATAGAAAGTCTTAGATACATTTTGGTATCTTTGAAGATAAAAAAAAGGAAAAACAGCACTTATTCGTTTCTAGATCTATCTACAAGAACAATGCCATTCATTAAAAACTACTCGTTCTAATGCATGCTTTTGAACGATTGCTTAATGCAGGTGATATATGATTTTTAAGAAATATTTTCAGTAAAGCTGACCAGGGCATATTTAAATGAAACAAGAAGATTCACATTGGCAGTTGCATTGAAGTCCGATCTCGTCTGAATGGTCTTGGAACGGAAGCGTGACGGAGCTGGACGTGTGCAGCTGTGCGCCAGAACTGTGTACGGCTACGTTGCTGCTGTATCCTGGACAAGCAGGCTAAAAGAACTAGTGTCGAGAGCAGTCTTTTTCAGTGTGACGTTTGTGATGAGGTTAAACTGGTCATGTTGCAAAGGAATACTGTTGCAGAAGCATTTCAGCATCATAAGGAAAATAAGAACACTGCATGGAATAAAATGAAATGCATGTTGTCGGGCTGTGCAGTCTCTATCACAAGGCCCGTGGCGTCACAGATAAAACTCCTTTTTGCAACAGAAAATTTTGGTTCAAAAGTCTCGAGAAAAAATGTACCGGAAACAAATTCTGTCTGTTTTAGTCAATTTGAATATACTTTTTCCTTGGTGGGTAGGCGCTTACAAGCACTCGCACAAGGCCTAGAAAATGCCTCCCCCTGAGACAAATAAAAAAAAGCAATAGTGTCATATGTAATACATCCAGGTCATAAACAGATTGGACTTATGATCCAGACATGGCCAATACTTAAGTGGGGGAGACTTCTGTCCCAACGGTTACGGATAAAAGAAAATGTTTTCTCGGCCCTTTCTAGTTCACCTCTGATGAGTCCAGTTGTGGACGAAACCTGTCAGGCTTTTTGGCACAACTTGTATCTACTTTCATCGACACTTGTCTGGTCTTTCTATATCTATTATTTGAAAAACACCCTGCCTTGTGACATGTTTCTGACTTATAATGTTCAAGACCGTGGCCACATCTAAAACTGCGGCCTATTGTTTGGCAAGGATGATATTGCCTGGAAAGGAAGGGGGATTTATTTGAAGCCTCGACTATATCCCTTGATATTTCAGCGTTCAATTTAGCAGCACATATTTTATTTATTTATTTATTTATTTATTTATTTATTTATTTATTTATTTATTTATTTATTTATTTATTTATTTATTTACTCTCTTCTTCCAAGGCGCAGGATACATCAAGATGAAATAAGAAGGTAGTGTTACACATATTGTGCTGGAATCCCATGACATAATATGGAACCAAGAAAACAATTACTCAAAATACCCACTAATCAATTGGCGCCAATCAATATCTACATCCATTTCTCATATATATATATATATATATATATATATATATATATATATATATATATATATATATATATATATATATATATATATATATTGTAGCCAGGAAATCGCATGGAGGTTTTCTCGGCCCCCAGATGGCTCTTCACGCCTGTGGCATCACGTTCCGATGTTTTATCAGATCATGGCCGTGCATAGGATGGGTCAGTGCCTCAGCTTTATTGTGAACCGACCATCTGTTCATCTTATTTGAACACAGTTATTACCCCTACCACAGCTTTTGTTTTTAACTAACACCAAAATAAAGTAGTGTCGTGTAACTAACTAGTAATCTACACTCTACAGAAGTAGGGTTGTAATCCAGTTTTTACCTTCTATGTCTCATTGACCGACAGCAGGCAAAACATCAAAATTAACCATTTAACACTTAAAACCACACAAGGTCAAAACAACAGTTGCTGAACCTAATTCATGACAGAAACTTGACAGACCCAAACAATAACAAGAATACACTGGTTCAATGTTGGTTTTTTGGTCGGCATATTACCATCTGGTTTTCAATATTCAGGTACTGTTGGGACAACCGTGGAGTTTTGATATTCATATAGCTCAAAATGTTTTGACTTTAACCCAAAGTTCTCCAAAGTTTGACTTACATTTGATATATTACTGTTGTGTTTAAGTTATTTAATAAACGTTTGGAGTCGTGTTGCTTTGTGATTGCCACGTGACAGTTGTGTGGAGATGTTAACAAACATTACACTAAAGTAGGATATCAGTTGGCATATGGTCATTGAATGATATATATATGTATATATATATATATTTATATATATATATATATATCTGAATACATTTTTTGGGGGGGAGAGTCATCCAATGCTAGACTATAAATTGACTTTCAGGTGACATGATCATCCTGTTGAGGTCGTTCTGTAGGCGCAGGGTTGGAGAGTGTTATCGTTTGTACACATTATGGTTGAGTTCTGTACCGTTATAAAAATAAAACTGTTTTTTTGGAACCAATCATGGTTACAAGTAAGAGGATCAGTAGAAACTCTTGCATCTTCATAGTTTAACTGAACAAATTAACTTATGAACGTTGCATTCTTCGGTGAAAGTCTCGTGATATACAAAATGTAACGTTGATCCATCAACGCCATGCTTCAATAAACTCACCGACTCCGCTATCAACGGAAATCTTTTGTGGTGTTGCCCTCTGCATTCCTTTCGTTAAATACTGTGTGAAGAATCAACGGGTAATAATGATAATTTAATAACAATACTATTACGGAAATCTACCCCTTTGAGACAGGGGTAAGTTCAACATGCGTCGGTCATCGCTTGAATATAGAAGCATCGTGAATATTGAATTAAAATTGTCCAGTAGTCACAAAATATCAACATCCTTGTATACTCTCTAAGTGCGATGATGGCAAATATTTACAAGACAATGTTCTCCCAGGGCTACTATTCCACACGGGGCGGTGGGAGCCCCGTCATTAGGCCCGCAAGCCTTGACAGGAGAAAAAAAAACACCAGTGGGATATGGGAGATGCCGCAGAGCACTCGCCATCCTGTGTGTTGTACATTCATCTCTATATCCATTCTGTTCTTTTCTGTATGCAAAGTTTAGATTGGGGCAACAGGATACATTAAAGTCTGGTACAGCCTTTTGTTTTCAATAGGGAAGTGTGGCAGAGCGTGATATGACGCCGACATGGCCTGATAGTTAGGACCGCAAACGCGGAATTTCTATCCAATCCTTTTGGATTTTTTATTTATTTTCTCGTGGTACTGGAGAACCCCTGTGACGGCATCATGCCTCTGAGTGCGAAAAGGAAATCGTCCTCAATTGTTGAAATAAGTATCATTTTGGACCACCCAATGATCCATTTTGAGAATCTGATTTTAAGGGTGATTACTTGTATTCCTCCACCTAATAAACATATGCACTGTTGATACACGGGGCGCCAGTTCCATGCAATAATGTTGTGTCAGTGTCGTATGAAATAAATTAATTTTACAAGCAACCTATCATAATGATGATAAGAATATCACTAAAACTATGGTTCGTTGAATATGTATAAATTGAAACACTAACAAATCGTTAAAATCGCAGTTCTATATTTCTGCATTAATGTGAATTTGCTTCAACTATATCTTAAACTCAAGACCTGCTTGAAAAGCATAGACGCAAGATATATCAGAAAATGAACAAAGTAGCAAGACCTACAACGATGAGCAGAACAACTACCACCACCACCACCACCACCACACGAACAATACCAGCAAACAACTTCTCATAATCACAGATTTGACGTTGTATTATTTTAACATCGGTGTTAGTACCTCTGACCTGAAGGAAAAAGTACAATCTTACAAAGGTCAATAAATAGTCAAGGTCATTATCCCCACTTTAATTTTAATTACCTTGTGCTCGTGGGTTTTACGTACCTCCCAGGTCTAGGTCCGGGAAACATTAGATTAGGCTTGTGCAGGTACTACTTCACTGCAGCACCCCTTTGTCTCATCTTCGATCCATACTCAGCAGAATAATTTTTTTCCATCGTTTGTAAGGCAACATGAAATGACAATCTGTAATTTATATCCCACTATTTTCTTTAAGATTAATGTGACTGTGTGGGAAATTAGAATATTGCTGCCACAAGTTGGAACGTTAAATTTACTAGTTCGTGTACATGTATTTCACAACTGAGTTATAGTCCATGAAATGGAAGCATCAAAAAGGCCTGGAAGCATAATGCAGCCTGAATGTCGAGATGTTTTCACAAATGATGACCAGTTTCACATGTTCAAGCTGTTACCTAGGTGCTGCCATCTAGCCGTATCCATTAGAAACTAGCAGGGGTCCCGTTGCTGTTTTCTCTAAATGAAATTTATAATACACTACAGGACAGTTTCTGGTAAGATGAAGTCCTAATTGTTTCTCATTTTGTACTCTACTCATCGGTTATATTATCCCAAATTATCAAACATATTAAGCATCGCAGGTAACAGGAGTTGATAGGACTGACAATGTGTTCAACCTCGAAGAAAACAGTTGATTTATTCCGAGAGTTAAACATGAAACAAGTGCTGCAAACAGATGAAGGACCGAGTATTGTCAGATGTTCAACTTTACCATTTTAAAACTTTTACCATGAATGGAAACGTTAAACAAAATGACCAGTGTGAGAGTTCAGGCTACTAGACTGTCCGAGTCTAGACGAACCGATATGCATGTTCATTTATTTACTTATGATGGTATTTATCTTAGCTTTAAAGATAAGAACAAAGTTAAACTTTCTACCATAATGTACTGGTCGTGCTGCCTCTTGCATAAACATGTGTTGTGTTGTTGGCACACAACTATTTTGTAATGGCAAGTTTTGTCAAGTACAGTCGGCTGGACAGTAAGAGGCTGCTGCTTCCATCTCTATCTGTAGCAGGAAAGGAACCGTTCAAGAGCCAATCACTGCTATAGTTGTTTTCTCATTACCGTTAAACATATAATGGTTAAAAGATTCAAATTCCTCATGAAGACACCTTTCATTCAAATACCAGCAAGCCTAGTTTAAAATAGAAAGTAGACCTAGTCTTGGTCAACAGCTGCTGTCCTCGGGGCACTTTGTATAGGCTTGAGTTGTAGGCGCATCCAATGAACCACAAGCAGAAGTGTTAGAATTTTCGTTCATGTTAATTAGGGGCCGTTTGAAAGTTTAAAAGTTGAATATCTTCATAACTATTATAGGTAGAGATGCCATTCCAACTTCAATTTACAGGCTTGTACTGTAGGTGCGTGCAATGAACACTGAAATTCTTACAAATTTTGGAGGCACAGAGACATATTTGCTTTGTAACAAATCTCCTTTTCTAGTTGACTTCGCTCTCATGATGCGTTGGAATGCATGTATACATGTAGGTATGCCTAATGTTTTTTCCGAACTATTTGACAAATACTTCATCAGCAATGTTGTGCTGGGAACTGTGTTCCCTGACTCATAGTAAAAATGGAGGTAGAGCTTTTTTGTAATGTTCCAGATTCATAAATGTCACAAAAAAGATGTAGGCCTACTTTCATCTTTTGCTGTCAGCTCAGCTGGGTAGTGTAGTGTGTTCCTGAACCATTTGTTCGGATTTTTCGTGCTGTTTCTCTAGTATTGTTAAAAACTGTTGTCCGCATCTATTTTCCATGGCATTATGTTTTTGTTGTCAGTATGACATCTCATCACCTTAAGATATTCAAGTCTTGTTGTGTAATTCAGTCCAGAGCCAAAAAGGGCAGCTCGGTGTCAAAAAGTGTATCACAGGGCCCAAAAATGCTGCATAGGAACCAAAATGTTCATCTTAGGGACCACAAATTGCAACACAGTGGCAAAAGGTGCAGCGGTATTCCAATTCATCAAGATACTTTCTACGAGTCAATTAGGGAACATGTCACTTGTCATAGCGAGTCAGTTAGGAAACATGCCACTTGTCATAACGAGTCAGTTAGGGAACATGTCACTTGTCATGCTAAAGGTCATTTGAGGGTAGACACTTGGACTCTCATCCCTCTCCTACGTCTCATACCTCAATATGGTAGCTATTGCATGCCACCCATCAACACGGAATACCATAAAATACATGTAGGGGCTATGCAGAACTAGTGGGTGTTGGGCTTCATTTCACACAAAACAGTGTCACTTTGTTCAATCTTTACTAAAAATTATTAATAGCAACTATAGACATTGAATAAAGTTTTGGACACACGCTTCACATATAGGCCTATTTTCAGAGTTGCTTGGTTTTAATGATACAGAAATACCATAAAGGTCAGGCCTACAGCATGAACTTTGTAGCTTATTCTCACAGCCTGCGCACTGAAGACCACGTGGATTGTGAAATAGATGTGGGTTTGTTTGTGTGTTTTGTTTTTTATTTTTTTTTGGGGGGGGGTATTGTTTTGTTTTTTGTTTTATTTTATTTTATTTTTTGTGTGTGTGTGTGTGTGTGTTGTTGTTTTTTTGGGGGGTGCTTTTAGGGGGTTGTTTTTTCTTTTGTTTTTTTTGTTTTGTCTTTTACATTTGACGCACAGCGCAGCCTATTTATTAAGCTTAGCTTCAGTCACTTGTGACAGCATGGAGTGTGACAAAAAGACAAGACAAACACTGCCGTTTTGTTGGTTTCATGAGAGACCGCAACAAATAGTTTTCAAATTTGGAATAATCCAGTGATGAGAAATTTGTAAACATGTGCAAATCCAAAACATTGATTGCACCTAAAAAGCCACATTAAAACAACCTTGTGACACTTGATCACGAAAAGAAAACGCATGCAGGCCAATATAAACAAATGCATGCATGCCAAATTCTTACTATGACGAATCAAATTAATGCTTAATAATTAACCACATAGTGAAATGAAAAAGAGTCAATGTACGTTGCGTTTCAAACACGAAAGACTTTGAAATGAACTGGAAGTAAAAGTGTTGAATTAATTCTGTTTGTATGCCAAACTGTCTTCTATTTATTACTGTGACTCATGGAAGCACATATTACGTACTATTTAATTCTTTCTGTTTTGCTCATCGAAATTGTACAAATAAACATCAACAGGTGATTGTGACCTCCAACCCTAAAGTCAAACCATCACCCGGGGACATTTGGCGCGAAAAAATATACGCGTGGTATCTGAGTACGATGGTTGACAAACTGAAACTTTAAAGTTATTTTGAGACCTGCCCTTTAAGTGTGACAAGTACAGGGCCGTAAATTGAAATAAAATTTGGCGAGGCAAAGTGCGTAATGGATGGAGGGGGGAGGGTCAATCCCACCCACCCACCCCCCTCGCAAGCTGAGAAACTTTTGAAAAATGAAACATGAAATGGCGTTCCGTGGTGGATTATAAGATACAAAATTTATAATATGTAAAAGCATAAAATATGCAAGAAAGCAAAAACATGTTGGCAATTCTTACTTTCTGATAAACGGAACCTGCATGTCAACTGAACATTTTCTGTATTGTGTAGGATTTTCAACCCCCCCCCCCCAAAAAAAACAACAAATAAAAAAACATGTTAGCAGATTCAGCGACGTATGGTTGGTATATATTTAATGTTAACGATGGTGAGATTTGGTTGTTATATTGATCTATAATTTACTAATGCTGTCGATGTTGTGAGACTGAAGCGAAACAACAAAATATATGACTCTTCACAGCACATCAGAGATATTCGAGACACCTATGTTCGAAACTGAACTTGCACGAAATTTCCCTTTCCTCTGTGGATAACAAGGCAAACAAATGTAACATTTGTTATAGCAAAAATAAGTTTTTATATTTATTAAAACATGTGCATGATTGAGTATATCGGGGTCAACCGTAGAGCACTCTTAAGTAACATAAATTATATATTTTTGTCCGAAGTGGCCATAGTGACTGGGTATTTGCCATAACATGTTCTATGGATATGGTTGCATACCAATAAAACATATAGCCATGATGCATATATATATATATATATATATATATATATATATATATATATATATATCTTTGGGTCGATTTTAGTTCTATAACAGGCTTGTATAAATACCGTATCATAGGCCTAAAAGCTAAGTGCCGCGATATGATGTATCGGTACTATGCCGGTGGTATCGGCACAATTCCGGTGGTATCAGTACTCTTCGGTTTCATCGGCAATTGTGTTGATGAGGAGTAAAACTTTCTGCAAATGTCGTTCTTATTTTTGCTTTGCGTATTGAAAAGTACAAATCGACCCAAACATGAGATGAAAATTTTATAGCATGCTTTGTAGACGATATGAAGTAATCAACTCGCACTGGATGCCATATAGCAGCACTCGTTCCCTTTGCGCACTCGTTCTGCTATATGGCATCCAGTGCTCGTTGATGTACTTCATAATCATATCGTCAACAAAGCATGCTATAATCTATAATATACATATATATATATATATATATCCTATCTGGCCGCATCGACCTAACACTTAGTCATTGTTGTCAAACACAAAGCATGGTTGCTCTGTGACCAGCATCCAACTAATACTTATTCGTTTGCTGCAATGAAAGCATGAATCTTTTTATGACCAACTGTATCATATATGATAGCATTTGCTGTGTCTGTATTTCAGAATAATATTTGGGTATTAGTTTCACCTAATTACTAACAGGAATGGTTCACCCACATACTATGCGTATTATACAGTTTTAAAAGCATTAAACGGAGAAATTATCCAAAATAATCATTTTCACTCTGTTTCACAATTTAATCATAGTGCTGGTAAAACCATATTAGCTAAACACATTACGGCAAGCAGCCCATGTGTTGAGTCCTGCATCTTTTAGTACCATTGTCAGTGATCCATCTACCTGAATTACTGCTAAATATTATCCAGGTAAATAACAAAATAGATACGTTGTCATTTGCCCTATGTAGTAAACATTTGAACACACATATTTTTCAGATAGACAACTAAAGACGCATGAGTGAGAATTTTAATGCCACAAATTCACCGTTAGAATCCACAAAATAATATGTTCCATTGAATGAACACATAAAGAATAACAATTCTCTTGAAGATACCAACAAGAACCCGTGCAAAGTCAAATAAACCTCTCTAAAGAGTGAGAAATATTTTTTGAAAGCTACGAGTATGTTACTAATGTGAGTTTTATAAACTTATTTAAGAAGTTGCAATGTTAATGCAATTTTAAGTGTGTGTGTGGTGTATGAGCGCACATTATTATTGTCAAAATCTGTAATGAATTAATTGTTTTCCTGATACTTTCAAGTGGAATACTACAATACTCTGTGAAGTGCTAAACATTGCAGTTTTTGGCAAGCTATCACTATCACCAACTTCCCTGAAAATACCTTGTGTCTACAAATAACCAGTTTACAATTTTTTTAAAAAGTTAATTTTTAACTCAGCTGACTTGTCAATCAGCTGAGCTTTTCTGGTGGGCCTTCGTCCGTCGTCCGTCTGGCGTTTGGCTTCTGGCGTCCACAATTAACATTTTCGGCTTCTTCTCCAAAACCGCTGGGCAGATTCACTTCATACCTGGTGGGAATGTACCTTGGGTAAGCTTCTGCCAAATTTGTTCAAATGGTCATGCCTCAGCGATTTTTGCATTCTTTATTTTTTTTTTCTATTTTTTTTTTGGGGGGGGGGGGTCATTTTTTTGGTCAAATCTTTAAAAAAATCTGCTCCAAAGCCGCTTGACCAATTGCTTCGAAGTTGCATAGGGTCACTTCTATTTTTCATAAATTTGTGTGTGTTTTTTTGCGATTTTCGGCCTTTTCTCCGAATCCGTCCGCCGGATTCACTTCAAACTTTGTGGCAATGTCTCGATCTCCATCACCTTGTTTGAATGATTCTGGTCCAATGATTTTTGTATTTTTATGACTACTTTTGTTCTTTTTTGGCCAATTCTGAAAAAAAAAATCTTATCCGAAACCGCACACCGAATCGCTTTGAAATCCCACAGGGACACCACTAGGGACCCAATGAATTTAAGAATGTCTTTTTAGCTCAGCTGACTTGTCAGTCAGCTGAGCTTATCTTATGGTTCTCCGTCCGTCGTCCGTCCGTCCGTCCGTCGTGCGTCCGTCCGTCGTCCGTCAACAATTCACATTTTCGACTTCTTCTCCCAAACTGTCAGCCAGATCCACTTCATCCTCTGTCAGACTCCATGAAGTTGACAATTCAGACATGCACGATCCTTTCCTTATTAATTGGTGACAAAAATCTGCTTTGATCTGAAATTACGATGTGACATCGGTGTGCAAAAATGTGGTGATAACTTGTTGCCGGTTCGACCAAATTCTATACTGTTTTTACTGAATTGCTCCTAACACGTGTGCCTAAAACAAGGCCTACATATTGCCTTTATCTGTGTTTGTTTTTGGAATTTCAAGGCTGAATCTAACAAGCCCACAATGTACAGTGGCATCATCTCTGACGCACTGTAACATTGATGCAAAACAAGCAAATGAAAATTGTAAAAAAGTTCACACATAACAGATCCTTCAGTTCAGAGCTGAATCACAGCACTGCAGGCTTAAGACATCAGAATAAATTTATTAAAACAAAAAATACCATATTGCTTCACTTTCTATTCTATTGGAAACCGCCCAGCCAATTGATTTAAATTGCATAGGGACACTTCGGGGACCCCTAGACCTTTATTTGTACTGGAGGTGGTGCTGCATTTTTTTAACGATCGTTAAAGGGATATGTACATATTAGCAACAGTGATGATAGTCTGAAACAGAGGTAACCTTGATGAAGTTCACCGGACCACTTCATTCAATGCATGTAAGGTCAGCTGATCACAGGACTGTCACAGTCCTCTTGTTTATATTGTGCAACAGCGATACATTTAGAAAAGGAAAGTTGTTGTTTCCAGGCTATAAAGGATAGTCTTTACATATCATGACATCTTCACAAGAGCTCCAAATTATTCCGTCAGGAAATTGTTAGTAGATAGAAATATATCTTTTAATGGTTTTCAAAATTACTCCCTGTTTAAAAAAAAACAAAACTGATTATGAAATCTCAGAATTCTGGTTTGATTTCTTATTTTAATTAATATACATGCAAATGTGCATCAGACTAAGGGTCAATGAATTCTGATCAAGAAACTGTAGCACAAGATATGTCTGTTTTGCATACATTATCTTTTGGTGTCTCCCATCAATATTTTAACTCTTTCAGTGCCATATTTGAGACTGGGTAAACAGGCTTCTTAGGCGCGCCTTGGGTGCATTGCATCCTGTTTACCTGGACTATTATCTCTTATATCACTATACACATGCTCGTACCTGAATTCAATTTCACGAGGAACATAAATCTAGCAGCCTTATTATAATTCAGTTTGTTTTATGTCGTGCGACCTTGGCTGCAGTTGGCACTGATATGATTAATGTGCATTTGTCCTTTGTGCGAGCAGTATGGTAGTATACCTTGCCTGTTTGGTGCAAGCATACCTGTGTAACTGAGGGACAGATGGTCAAGCTGAGTGACTGCTTAAGTATATCATGAAGGTACAAATTCCTGCTTGGCCTGCAAAAGAAAGGGCATTTTATCTTTAATATATTAAACAAAACAAAGAGACAAACAAACAAATGCTTGATGGTCTGCTTTTTTTCTTTCTTTTTCTATTCTTTCTTTCATTCTTTCTTTCTTTCTTTCTTTCTTTCTGTGAATATGGTTTTACATGATTCTTTTACATTGGTAGGAGAATCGATTATTGTTTTCACAGTCCAAGCTCCAGGTGAGCTGCTGCGAAATATTTGTCTTATAGAGAAGTAGTTTTTGTAAACAAAAATAAAAGAGAGAAAAATTGTGTTGGAGGTTACGCAGGCATTTACCGTAGAAGCAAGACGTTTTTACCCATCGGCCCATATAGGCCCGGAGGGTGTTGCTATCGCCTGCGTCTGTGTGTGAATACGTGCGTCCTTCCGTGTGTCCGTTCTTCTTGAGCGATTTTAGAAGAAATACATAAGCTGGAATCATGAAACCTTCTTAGTTGATCGCGCTTTTGAAGTTTACGTCAAGTTCGAAGGACAATGGCCGTGGCCCAATTTGAAAGTCACATAGGTCAATTCTCTATGAATTTCTTGCATGCAATATCAGGAGAACCAGAATTGTCAGGCTCATGAAACATTTACAGATAATCACCCTTGTAGGGGTCTTTGTTAAAGTTGAAGGACAGTGACTTTGACCTATTTGAAGGTCATCAGAGGCAATGTTTGTTTTTAATAAATGTCTGGTACATGAGACGTTAAGACTTTTGCAGTTAATAACCTTTGTAAGAGCCTAGCTCAGGCTTGAAGGACAGTGGCCTTTGACCTGATTTTAAGGTCACCGGTGTCAATCCGGTTTTTTAAAAAAATGCAAGGAATATCAGAAGAACCACATAAGCTAGGATACCAAAACTTTTACAGTTGATCTCCCTTTAGAATGTTGAGTTCAAGTTTGAAGGAGAATGACCTTGACTCAATTTTAAGGTCAATTTATTTTGAAACTCTAGGGCACGCTATCAGGAGAATCAGGTGTGCTGGGATCAAGAAACTTTCATTGTTTGTACACCTTTGATAGGGTCTGCTTCAACTGGGAAGGACAATGACCTTGGCCTAAATGCAAGGTCATCAGAAACTTTTGCGAGCATGGGTCCCGCTGTCTCTCTGTCATTGCTTGCGCATAATATCTGAAGATTTGAACATTTCAAGGTCATTCTCTCTGATTTTTGCAGTGTTATCTCACGATCAGATGCGCTTGAATCATGAACTTTGCTGTACCGTATTATGGTACCAAAGATAAACAGCAGTTACCTGGAACGCATTTACGCATTTGCTTCACAAAAGGAAGGAAAATGGGCGGGGACAAAAACAACAAAAGTGAGAAGAATAACCGAGCGGGTCTCCCATTGGGATGAAAAAACTGATACATGTGTAACTTTACTCAAAAAAAGCTAAAGACTGTTTCGTGCAAACTTTGTTATCTAGGCTGAATTCTTTTCTGGCTACAAAATATAGCTGTGAAAAATTTCATATTTGTGCCCCTGTCCTCAATTTTGTGTATAGATATGAAGACAGCGAGACTTGTGTCTGCTAAATTCTGAACTCCTGTTAAAAGATATACCCCGTTATGATGACAGCAAGCCACAGTGGTCATTGATGCATTTTTTTTTTTACATTCACCTAATCACGGTGATCGAAGTATTACTAGACAAACCTAAAGAAGCTAACTGGCAGTATAAAATTTGAAGAGAAAACTCTGCCAGCTTTTTCGTGAACTCTTCCACAACCAAGAATATATATTCATTTTTTTTTCGAATTGTGGCAATGACATAGTCACATCAATATAAACACGTGGGTCATAATGTTAGTTTGAGTTCCAGTAATGAAGAATTTAAACATTCTAGTTTGCCTGTTGGTAAAAAACATAACTTTCTTCATACATGTTGAATTCAAGGTGTGTCTTGATGCAGCATTTTATATATATATATATATATATATATATATATATATATATATATATATATATATATATATATATATATATATACATATATATACATATACATATATATATGTATATATTATATATACATATACATATATATATATGTATATATTATATATATATATATATATATATATATATATATATATATATATATATATATATATATAATGTGCATGAATTTGTAATCTTTATTTCAATTTTGAGGAAAAGGCAGTGTTACATGTTTGTTTTTTCTGTATATGTAATTGTTTATTCTGGTAGTCAGATGAATAAATATTAAAGAGATTAGGGCTCAGTTCCAATTTTCCATTGTGGCGACTGTGCCATACCAGCCCCTGATTTTTTCGTATATTTTTTCCAGGCTTAAGACGACAATTGCACATTTACATTGTTCATAAGAAGAGCTTTTGTTCAAGGACCAACATGCCTATATTCTTAAGTCAGTGGTTCTGGCACTGCCTGGCAAGTTATGCTGCATCTGCCCTTGAAGCAGTTGCAGCATGACTTGCCAAGAAGTGCCAGAACAACAGACCAAGGCCTGTAACCATAGTATGGAATGAGTTAATTGCCCCCAAAATAGGTAATATCAACTGAGCATAAAATGTGAGAGAGAGCCGTTCAACTGTAGTCTTAATGCATTTGCAACACTTTGATTCGCTTGGGTATGACGGATGACAAAATCATTTGTTTCACTGTCGCCATGGTACTGGTGAGATGTAGTCCAGTTCTAATGATCGCTTATTTTGGGGGCAATTAACTCAAGATGATAAATGATTATCATGTAAGTCTATAGGGATTGCAATGGAAATTCATATGTTTTGCCAAATCGTCATCCAGATTCACTTCAAACTTGGTGGAGAACTACCTTGAGCAGGTCAAAACGGAGTTTGTTGAAATGGTGCTAGAGTGGTTTTTAGAGTTTTTCAATGATTTTGATTCTATCTTTTTTTTTTGGGGGGGGGGAGAGATTTTACGGTAAAATCTGTCCAAAATCTTCTCCAAAACCACGTAGCTTATTATTATTATTATTATTATTATTATTATTATTATTATTATTATTATTATTATTATTATTATTATTATTATTATTATTATTATCATTATTATTATTATTATTGTTGTTGTTGTTATTATTCGTATTTATGACGTTTTCATTTGTTATATTTAACTTTTACCTCTAGATTCTCTTCAACCTTGGTGGAAACGTAGCTTTACTCGATCTCCGTCATATTTTTTTCAATACATTATGCGACTGGCATTTCCTGAATTTTAAGTAATTTTAAAAAATATAAAACATTGATAAAGGCATTTACACGTGTTGTCATTGCTGCCATATACATGGATAGTAGCAAATCTGGTATGTTGTCTTACATCTCGGTCAGGATGAATCCTAGGTTCATCGTTACTATTAAACAGCAATAGAAAAATAACTACGGGGTTCCCTTTGATGTTATTTTTAACCTCGAGTGACCTTGAAAGGTCAAATCACATATTGGCTCACATCTTCGTATTAGTGGATCTTCAAACCCCTAGATACTATTAACCATTAATATCAAAGTACCTCTGGGCTTTATTTCAGTGTTGATAATTTCAAGCTCGAGTAACTCTGAAAGATCAAACTGTTATGTGGCGTGCATCTTGGTAATGGTGGATCCTGTTCCTTTCATTTAAATACGATGACTCCAGAAGTGTGTGAATGAAGACTTTGATATTGCAAACATTAATGGCCCTCCAAACATAGAAGCCTAGAAAGCAAGACACACTTGACACCACACTCTTTTCAATATTCACCATTACTTGATCTAAAGCAGTTATCTCCAATGTGTGTGTGCGTGTGTGTGTGTTTGTGTGTGTGTGTGTGTGTCCTACTAAAATATTTACACATTTAAGGCGTTTTAACAAGCAATGAAAGAATACATTGAGAGTGTCACAATGTGGACATCATGTAACATGATTGAATACAGTGCGCGGGATAAAAGTACACATAACAAAATTTGAAGAAAAAAGTATATAAAAAAATCATGACGTCTGGGGATAAATGTGGAGCAGGTCTCAATTTTCATGCAAGCCGCCAAGAAACGAACTGCCAAAATTACAAGAGGCCTCCATATAGGCTGGTCAGCCTGTTGGCCAAGTGTTTTTCGAATAAACTATATCTAACACCCACCCACCCACCACAAAAAACGAAAAGAAACAAACAAAAAACAAAGAAGAAAAACAGAAAAAAGGGGAAAAAATTAAACCGATCGTGTTATGAATATTTTCTCATTGTTTTCTTATTTTTTACACATTTCGTCCAAATGTTGCATCTTATTTTGGTCCATCTTCCACTCACAAATATATGACAATGATTATAGATAGAAAGGTAGGTAAATAGGTAGGTAGGTAGGTAGGTAGGTAGGTAGGTAGGTAGGTAGGTAGGTAGGTAGGTAGGTAGGTAGGTAGGTAGGTAGGTAGGTTAGTTTCGAGTCCTATTGACCTGTCAATTTTCACTTCCGAATGTTTTTCAAGTATGAACGTATCTTAATGATGCAATTACTTTGCAACTGCGGTTACAAGATTGGACTTTAACTCTCTAAAATTTAGCTTTAAAACTGTTTAGTTTTCAAACTGACGTAAACCGTTTAGTATGTAAGCTAACAGTACTACTTTGTACAGCTAGTGAAAAATACTGGATCCGATTATTTAAATAGAAGATGTCCTCCAAGATCTCTCTGTGAAAAAAAACCGCAAACTTATCAGGCCTGTCATGATCGATGCGATCACTTTTGTGATGCATGATGTCCTAGTCCCCATCCGATGATTTTTTAAAAGTAGCATGCAGAAATTGAAATCAGAAGCAATCAGCGCGGTCTCTGCTATACGGAGCCCCAGAAGGAACATGAAGAAAAAAATTATTTCGTTCCCACGAAATAAATATAAAAACCACTACATAAAGGGTACTATAGAGCCCTCAAAGTGATAGAATATATATATATATATATATATATATATATATATATATATATATATATACATATATATACATATATATATATATATATATATATATATATATATATATATATATATATATATATTATATATATATATATTCCCTCGAAATGATTATTTCGTTCCCACGATATAATTATTTCGAGGGAACGAAATGTATTTCGTGGGAACGAAATGTATTTCGTGGGAATTAAATGTATTTCGTGGGAACGAGATAATTATTCCGAGGGAACCAAATATATTTCGTGGGAACGAAATACATTTCGGGGGAACGAAATAATATTTCGTGGGAACGAAATATTTGCATTGTACATATACTGATATCCGTTTATATTTTCCAAGTGACACCTTAGGGGCTCCACATTTTACCCCTACGGGGACATGGTAGATTTTCGAATTGAAATGATATTACGTTCCCACGAAATATTTATTTCGTGGGAAAAAATATATTTGGTGGAACGAAATATTTTTTTCTTCATGTCCCTTCTGGGGCACCTTAATACGGATACAGCATACTTTCACGTGGAGCATAAGCGTCATTCCATTTCATTAATGAACTGTAATTAAAGAATTGTTGGTGGCCTTCATAGTGCCACAAATAAAAAGAAAAATGTTTCCGTCATAAAAACGCGACTTTCAAAATCCGTAATTTTGAGACAAAAAAATAGTTATTGCAAGACATAAATTCCCAATTACGAAAAAAAGCTCGTAGTTACGAAGCTTTTGTTATTGTTAATCATCTTTTTAATTGGTGGTCTCATTAGGCATCCGGAATAGTAGAAAAATGTTGATAGTACTGTCGCGATAATCGCATTGATGACATACATAATGATGGTAATATAATAATCATGTAGATTGACTAAAATATATTCAGAGATTATTTACATGTATGGATGAATTATGCTTACAGCACAAACAAATGCCAAAGAGTTGACTCTGTATATCCGTAAAAATAGGCTATTGCTAATTAAATCTTCATGGGCCTACATTTGTATATTATGAGGCTATCAACCATAAGCATCGGAACAGTCGTTTAAGTAATGATTTATTACCACAGAAAATCAAAACATCAACATGATATTATCAATATACAATTTACACTTGGCATAACAGGAGAGAAATGCCAAGCGTGAAAAAACAAAAAATATATACCAATGCAAACAAAACGATACAATACTAATCCCTTGATCCTCTGTTTTAGTAGCATGGACGCACTTACGCCTATGCCTGTGCCATCCATCTCAGATGTCAGCGGGAAATGGACACAAAGGATCATTGTGGATAAACGCTTAGCTTGGGCCCACACAAACCTAAACCTACGGGAAGCCGTCAAAAGATCAAAATGCGATGAAAATCTTAATTACCTTCGTTTCGGAGAGAGGGGGTTAAAACCCATTCAGTTTTCCACAACATTTTTGCACAAAATCGCTGTTAGTTTGTTATATATATATATATTAATATATATATATATATATATATATATATATAAATATATATATATATATATATATATATATATATATATATATATATATATATATATATATATATACATGTATATATATAATTTGCTTTTGTCACTTTGTGATACCGTCAGCAGTTGTTTCTGTGGGTGTAACCTTCATCTCTTTTTTTCTTTACATGTTCTGATGCCATACCCACGACGACAAGAGACCGAAGTTAAATGTTTAAACTAAACACATATATTTTCACACCACATGCAAATGGTTCAGTTTTCAAAACAGAATGCTTAATTGAAATTTTATTTTATTTTATGTTGGGTTAATTTTTGCTAACGATAGAGTGTTCAAGACTGAATACTTAATGACCACTATATTTGACAACATTTGAAATATACAAGTGGAACAGTGTTCAAGAATGAAAACTCTATGAAAATTATATTTGACAAGATTTATAAATTCTTATTGTCTGTTAAAAGCATTGACCTTAGTTTTGTTAAGTCTGGCTTGTTTTCAGCTGGGCTTCAAAGCCAATTTGTATCTAACATATGTAACAAACAAACTGAACATACTGTTAAGGACTAGTAAGACACCAAAAACTTTTTATGGCCTATTTTAAGATTTTAACGGTGTTTACAAGATGAATGTCCTTTCTATTAGTTGTCAAAATTTCAAGCTTTTAACTAAAGTAGAAATATGAGAAAAACGCTAAAAACCACACAGGCATGTGGACATTGAACGTCCATGTGTCATTCTTTTGGTTTTCAGCCGCCAAACGGAACAATGCCACCTGTCAATCATACTTAACAGCCTTTCACGTGGCTGCAGGTAGCAACGGCCCATGGCAAATGGAGAGCGGTATCAGGGTGGCAATGCGAAATAAGGCGGCATGCCGAAAGTATGTTTGTGGGCACGGAAAAGATGCAAACGTGCTAACATATCATAGCCTTAGTGGTTTACTTGTAGTCATCTTGCTTGTTTTGTGTTCTAATTAAGGGAGACTTTAAATGTTCAAGAGGAGCGGGAACCGTCAGACGATGTCCCTTCAAACTTCAAAGGCCGTGCCGCGATGGATTACCCCAGTAGTCCTTCACACCAAAGACAGGCGGAGGAAAAAACTGGCACCTTAATCAACAATACCCACGTACATAATTATATTTTATAGAAACCCAGGGATGAGGAAATAAAAGTACAAATAAACACATCGAAATAAGCATAGACATGAACAGCTGAGAAAACACACAAATAGCGTTACAAAACTCAGGTTGGAAAGAGAAATGAAACTCATGGAGAAAATAAGTGCAAAAAATGACAAGCTAACTAAGTAAAGTGTACAGACGAGTCTAACAAGCTAACTACATAAAGTATTCAGATAGGAGTGAATACAACAAAATACCTCCCCTAAAAACGGCCGGATGAAGAGGTAGGGGGCGGAAGACCAAACCCGCCATCCAGCACTGACCACGAGCGGCGGTAGGCCGCCCCAACGAAGCAAGGCAACACAACTTTCGTTGCAGGCTTGAGGTCACAGGGCCCGAAGGGTCACCTCCATGACGTCACACTTTGAAACCAGACTGTCGATGTCGCCGTTTGACAGATCGCTGAATAATGTTTTCCGTGCTTCAAAGGCTCTTTTATTCATGTGAATGTCCAAGAATTGATTCACAACGTCCCCAAATGTTAAAGGACGATGTGAACTACGTTTTGTACAAATATCAGCTCAACAGGAGCAAATGGTATTGTTTCAGAGGCAAATGATCAACATCATAGGCTTTTGAAGCTTGTTTTCTCAGAAAGGATAATAGGACGAGAACCCCAGCTAAAAATGGTTATTCGAAGGAAATGGCTGGGCGAAATTTGATTCGGTTAACGGCTTTTGATTCTATAATGTCTGAACTGCAAAATTCATTCAGCGATATTCTAAATTTTGCTTCGTTCTTTTTCTATGAAATGAAGAAAATGAGCATCCTGAAAATCAAAGGGAATATTGAAACGTCAAACTTTGACGATGGATAACAAAAAACGACAACAAACATAAAAAAATCGCAGGATCTTTTTTGTTGCCAATATGTTAGGATTCAGATGCAAGTGTAATTATGATGTTATCACAGATAATTAGTGACTTATATCGACATTTATGGGATGGATGCTTTGCGGTCAACTTTCAATCGTTTATTCAACAATTAACATCACAGACACCCAAATACAAGACATATAAATTCTTTGGAGTATGACGAGTACACACATATATGATATGTTATCCTAACGCAAAATACATTTTGAGCTAGGATTGACTAAAGTTTGATTTATTTTTGGTGTCTTACCTGTCCTTATAAAGTTTGTCTCCCTGACTGCCTCAGGACCTGGTGTTTCTGGGATGTTTCAAATGAGGATGATTTTCATTACTTTTTCGATTCTGGAAATTTTATAGTAGAACGAGATACATTGCAAAATAGCGAATTCCATCACGGTGCGAACTTTATTACTTGGCTCCGAAAATTGTACTTTTCAAGAAAACGCAAACATTTTTACGCTGCACAATGGTACATCAAATCCACAGGCAGGCCTGGTGTCTGCTGCTACTTGATTTTACAAATATTCGTGATTATGGGAGGTGAAGTAGTTGTTTGTTTATGACCGCATACCCCATTATCTTCCATGTCTGTGACGTCTTGCCCTGTCAACAGTTCTTACCATGTGGCATTGCTGTTCCTATCTGTCTGCGTGCAGTGGCGTTCATTCTGAGAGTGACATTTTATAGTTGTACCTGGTCTCCACTTCTCTTTCTCTTTGTTCTGCCAAAGGGATTCATATAGGGCTGCACCCTCATTCCCAATCGCTTTTTGGAAATAAATATGTTTAAACCGATAAAAACACCGTAATTGTAACCTAGGCCTAAAACCCACTTGTTGGCACAGTACAGAAATAAGCCATAAATAACGCGTCGTCAAATGGGTGGGAATGCTATAATTGGATTCTTTTTTCATAATCTATGACCATATTTTAGCAGTCGAATATTCGACTTTTACACCATTTGGTTTAAACATATTATATTAAGGCAATTAGAAAACAGGCATAGCCTATACAAATTCCTCTTGCAAAAAAAGGAATAAAATACAGAGTATGGTGTAAAAGGTAATGGCACAAACCACAGGACAGTACATTAACGGACACATAACAGTATGCAAGATAAAAACGACACCACCAGACGTCACAGATAGTGGTCCGAGTAATGTGTAGTTTGCATTGACTGTAAGAGATGAATGATACAAACAGTCTTTGAAATAGTCTTTTAGAAAAGTTATGATGTTTGCCCGCAAGTGGCCACTTAAATGGTAGGCCTACCCATATCTATATAACAAAATTTGTAATATTATTTGTATATACAAACTACCAAGTGAAACCAGTGTGGATAATGACAGATTCAAAGATAGCTATATTAGCGGCTTTTCAACATTTTAAACTTCCATTTAGTACTGCATTAACAGTACAGGGCCTTGGTTATAATAAAAATTTGAAGAGTGTTACGTTCGGTAATTAGGCGAGGACATTTAAAGACAAAGTGGTAGGAAATTTTCTACTGTAGCTCCACAAACGCAACTAGGAGAAGTCACGATGCCAATTTTATGCATGTCGTGGTTCAACTGACTGCAGCCCATTCTAATTCGGAAATGTAGAATGTTTGCTTTCCGGTTGCCAATGTAGAATAAATCGTTAACCTTTGATTCATCATTGTCTAATTTACGCTGAAATGTATCAAGATCCTCAGAATTTCGAACTGAATTGGGTAACAAATTCCACTGACGAATGGTTGCTGGTATAAAAGAATTGTTGTAAATACTAGTTCTTGCGTATATCTGGATTATATCATTTTCTGATTTTACATTCCATGTATTTCTAGAAGACACGTTTCCTGGAATTAAGTTATGAAGATAATCGGGTGTTAGCCCATGTATGATCTTATATAGCAATGTTAGCCTGTGTTTATCTCAACGTTTAGCCAAAGACTCCCATCCCGTCTCACTGTATAATAATCTATAACTAGTGTGACAGGTTGCCCTGGTTATTACTCGGGCAGCATCCAGTTGAACACTTTCAAGCGATCAAGCATCCGCCTGAGTACATCCACCCCAAACTACATCCCCATACTCCAGTAATGGTCTAATATATGTGAAGTATATAATTCCCAAGGAACGCCTAGTGAGTCTATATTGTAGTAGTTTTATTATTCCAATTAGTTTCCTGGCTTTGCATACATTGAAAAGGGAATTTATGTGGTTTGACCATGACAAGTCAAAACTGAAAATTACACCAAAATGTTTATGTTCTGATATATTTTCTAAATATTTACCGAGGAAAACAATGGGTGGGTTTTGAACTTGACTCTTCTTTTTAGTGAAAACCATGGATTTCGTTTTTGGTACTATTGAAAGTGACTAACCATTGACGAGACCTGGTCTCTATAGATTTCAGGTCACTGTTGATAGCGTTGGCAGAGCTGATGGGGTTGACGATGGTAATAAACAAAGTTACATCATCGGCGAACAACTTTATGTTAGACCTTACGATATCGGTGATATCATTTACATAAACAAGAAACATGAGAGGACCAAGAACCGATCCCTAGGGTATCCCTGTCTCGACACTACCCCAGTCTGACAAATCGCCATGTAAAGCAACCCGTTGACTTCGATCGTGCAAATAACTGCTGAACCAGTCTAAAAGAGAACCACGAATGCCTACCTTGTGCAGCTTGTAAAGGAGGGCAGGATGATACACTCTGTCAAATGCCTTAGTAATATCACAAAAAAACTACTCTTAACTTCTTTCTGTAGATCAACAGAAAAAAAAATCATTTAGCAGAAAATGAAAAAAGTCAAACATTCGACTTTTTCCTCAATATCAGATTTTCATCATGTAGATATTGGACTTTTTGCTCCATCTAGTGTCGTACAAGAAAGTCGAATATCCAAGTTTATTCCCGTTTATTCGACTTTAGTCTTGGATATTCAACTTTTAGCACTATCAAGTGGGAGTTTCAAAAAGTCGAATTCTCTCGGTTTTATTTATCTTTTTTTTTTTTTTTTCGTTTATTCGAATTTTACTTTGAATATTCAATTTTTGCAGCATATGGCGGAAGGCTGAAAAGGTCGTACATGCAATTTTCATCTTGCTTCCATAGTAGCCACGACTGGGCGTTGATATTCCGCTGGCCCAGCGTCTGCCGTCGCTTTGATGGGTTCACTTGTATTGCGTGCGATGCTGCACGCTGTGCTAATTGGTCGAACCAGGGAGGTGTATGAGTCTCATCACCTCCCTGGTGGAACCAAGAGGAAGCACAAAGGCACATTGGGAAAGGACGCTAAACGGACCAATTCTGTCTCTGGGCAATAAAACGGTTCAAGAGAAAGTGAGGCGTGGTTTGGGATTGGCAAAGTGTGTGTTCGAGTAGACAAACGGTAGCGTTTAAACACCTGTGTTTGTGTACACATAGTTAACGGTGACCAGTAGACAGTGCTAACAGCGGCTTGTCGTAGTGTATTACGTATCTCGGACCAACCTTAGTGTATTCAATCCAAGGCATGTCGTGGACCTGATTGAACTCCTAGCACGCCAGTTTTGAGTGTAGGCCTACTCGAACAGCGCACGTTGTTATTTACAAATTACAAGCAGGCACACACATTTTATTGTAGAGAAACGTCAGTTCGTGCCGATTTTGCGTTAAAAATGAATGTTTTCCTTCTACGATGATTTAAATCAATGATCGGGCCGTTGTTTATGACAATTGAATGATGTAACTTTGCAAAACTGCGCAAAAAGATGGTGATTTCATCGTCGCGGTCTCAATCTTTTTTTCGTCTACCCGCCATGTTCTTCACATCGTCAAAATGCCGAGAACTTTGTCCATTTTAAGAACAAGCTCTCCCATTGGCTGAAACAAAAGTATTTTAGGGGAAACCCCGCCAAAACTGCTTCTATTTCAAACAGATACGTTGTTATTTTAGTCGGAAACTACCGAAGACGACTCCCCAGAATATTTTAGGTCAGACAGGAGGGGGGGGGGGGGGGTTGAGGGCGGAATCGATCACATGGTGTTCGCCGTCCAATCGAATGCGTCGTTATTCTACCGATGATTCATTCGGGAGTACTCGCTACCTCGTGTATGAACTTTATTGACTGCACCACAAAAAACAGAATATATGGCATTTTGTCATAAACACGTGTAAAGAAAATACAAATACAGAACACAAATATAAAATGATACAAAGCACAACAGTTACAAAATCATAGGAAAAAAAAAGAAAGAAAAGCAACAACACAATCATACATCATAACATGTACACATGAAATTTCGACACAGACATATCAGATATATAATAATCATGATAATGCCGGGTGGGAGGAGAAATATCACAAGGAGTTTCCTCTAATTTCTATACAAGGTTTTAAAAAGGGTTCTAATTTCGAGATTAATTCCGTGTCTTGTGATTTTATAATAAATTTGAATTTCTCAAAGTCTGAATATTTATCAAAATGAACGAAAATATCTTGTAATGAGTGGAATAGAATTAACCTGGGTGAGAAGAATAATTGACAATTTATTAAGAAGTGAATTTCGTCCTCTAGAGTATTACATACGTTACAGATTCTTTCTTCCAAAGGTAATTCTGTAGGTCTTTTATGTCTTCCCTTTTCAATTGCTAAATTATGGGCACTTATACGCAACCTTGTAAAAATTTTCCTAACTTCAAAATCCTTTATGATTTGTAAATAGTTGTCAAATTTTAGTTCATCTTTAAATAGGAAATAAGTTCTTAATTTTTTATCATGAGTATCGTTAATGTTCACTTCAGAATTCCATTGGCTACGAAACTTATCACTTAGTCGTTTTCTAATTTTGCTATTTGGAAAATAGTTTTTTTTTTTTTTTTACAATTACCCCAAAGTTGTCGTAAATTTATAGAATAGAGGGTGTCCTTATTGTCTGTAACCAAGTGCTATGAAGTCTGGCTTGAAAGATGGGCGACATTTGTATGAACACAAGTGACGATTACGGACAATTTATTGAAACAAGAAACAAAATTTAACGCTGTAAATTGGTCAGAATGATGACATACTACCAGTGTTTGCGTACAATAGAGCAAAGGGTCCGTTTTTTTGTTTTGTTTTGTTTTTTTGTTTACGGAAAGTGAATAAAATACGCCAGCCGCAGGTAAGGTGAAAATACCGCTGCAGCATGTGTTGATCATGTTCACAGTTTATCACTGACGGAGATAAAGTGCGTTTAACAAACACCGTCTACCACTATAATTTTATGACAATTACGACACACAACCATCGTTCGTGACGCCAACCAAGGAAAAATGCGCGGACCGGTACACATGCATTTGTATTCCCATCGGCTTGACCGTATTGATGAATTCGTGATTGAGATCGATATATTCACTTTGTTAGGGTGTAGGGCACGAGGTTTTGTTTAAAATAGAATTGACAAAGAAACCACATATAAATGTAGAGATTGTCTTACTCAAGAAAAGTCATGTTGATCATTTTGCATAAATTGCAAAAATAAAAAAATTACGGCATTTTACGCCAGCATGTCGCGTGTTACACAACAAAATAAAAAATGCCCAGTGCCTGGCTTTGCCAGATCCCAAAACTGGCCAGATTGCTGGGGGGGGGGGGGGGGGGGGGGGAAGGGGGATTAAAATTAAATGGAAACTTTATCCAAGTTAGTACAGACTGCTTTACAAGAGGCAAATCTTAAATTGACGCCAACAAAAGAACAATGGCAGGCCATTTAGTATGTCGTTATACAAAAGTCGGACACGTTTCTTGTGTTGCCGACGGCGAGTGGGAAGTCTCTTGTCTTCCGGATACTTCCAGCCCTATTGAAAGCCATGAACAAACCCACAGCTATTATTTTGTTCGTGTGTCTCTTGGTAAGCCTGATGAAAAGAATTGAAATCGTGCTGTTAAAACGCAGGCCTTTTAGGCCTCTTCCGAGTTTTCGGGGCTGACACACAACCGTCCCCGTACGGCTCCATTGCGAAATGATACACGTTCCATGCTTTTGTTTGTGTACTGGCGTGTACTCCGGGGAGCAAATGCCAGTTCAATCCCATTAAGAAGGCACTACCGTGCTCGGCGCTGGGCTACTGTTGACGCCTTTCGCTCACACGTGAGCCAGCAAACTTCTTCCCTTAATGTTGTTTGTTTGTCTGACCAGCGAACCGGAAATCCGATCTGATTGGCCCCCGTCGAGTTCATGAATAATAACTACAGCTGACAAGCATCACAGCCGGGCCAGCTTGGTTGGTGCAATGGGGTTAACAACCTTGTCGTTTCGATCAACATAATTACATCTGTTGCGTAACAGAAACAATAGTGCCACGATTAGCGGCAGACTCCGACGAGCGCCCACATCAGTAACTTTAGCGAGTTTGGGAGGCTGCTATGGAGGCATTTTCATCTTGATTATTCGACTTTTTGCATCATCTGTCCCAAGATGAAAAGTCGAATATTCATTTTTTTTCTTGAATAACCCACTTTTGCCCCACCAAAAAGTCAACAATTCGCCTGTTTCCTTGAATATTCGACTTTTAGCACCATCTGATCTCAGAGGAAAAAAGTTGAATATTCAATTTTTCTTGAATATTCGAGTTTCATCTAGAATATTTGACTTTTTCCCCTTAAAAAAGTAAAAAATTAGAGTTTTCTCTTGAATATACATCTTTTACCTTGAATGTTCCGACGTTTTGAACCATAAGGCATAAGACCGAAGTTAAATATTCTACTTTTTTCTTGAACATAATTTCATTTGAATATTTGACTTCTTGCGACATCAGGTGTCATATGATTAAGTCGTATATTCACATCTATTGTCGTTTATTCGACTTTTAGCTTGAATTCAACTTTAGCGCCATCTAGTTGAAGACTTACAATATCTACTTTTTTCTTGACTATTCTTTTATCTGTATTGTTTTTGCGCCATCAGGTA
>OZ026619.1:10331777-10519277 GCA_964020975.1 Hermodice carunculata
GCACACTCGACAAGCAAACTATTCTCCATGAATCATTTCATATTTGATATATATATATATATATATATATATATATATATATATATATATATATATATATATATATATATATATATATATATATATATATATATATATATATATTTCGATAGCTGGAAACTGCCTACTCTGAATAATTTTTAGTGCTTATTCTGTGATAATCTATATATATATATATATATATATATATATATATATATATATATTTCGATAGCTGGAAACTGCCTACTCTGAATAATTTTTAGTGCTTATTCTGTGATAATACATATAATATTCAATTTGTTTTATTTCATGTGTACATTAATTTTAGCCAGGGCTGATTTTTATGGTCGGTTGTAATAGCCTCTGGCTAATGTTCTGTAATTCTCAACGTACCGACTTGAAACAAAGATATATATATCCTTTGCGCCTCTTAGATCACCATGCTGACCCACTTGGGCTTGGCCTGTATCGAAAAGAACGGAGTTTTTCCCCCGACTGCATGGACCCGCCGCACCGATGTCAATTTTTTGCACTCCCGGTTAGCAGACATTGACCCTATTCCGTCGAGTTGGTTATCACATATGTTTTCTGCCCTGTGGCAATTCATCGAGGCAATTAATTAACAACACTGACCCACACCCAAAATATCTTAACCTGTATCGCTCTCGAAATTAAATCTGTGGGCGAACTCTCAACGCAGAATAAATTATTACCACGACAGGAACATGTAGACAAGGTGCCTGTTTTCCACTTGTTTTTTACTTTTTGTTTTCTTTTTTGAATAAAATGTGTTTAAACCAGAATAGACAAAGAGCAACTAAGCAGGTGTAGGTGGACCAAGTGGCACAGCGAGCTACTGTATTTGTGACAAAACATCTGAACTGATACGGCCAGACAGAGACAGCCAGAAAAGAGTATTAATAGAAATTATTGTGTTAAATAATGGACTGCTGATGATAGTATAATATCCGGGTGTCGACAAGAGAATACATTCGTCAACCATGCACACAATCATTGGTAATATATTGGTCCCATTTCAAGTGATAAATTAAAACATTGTTACTGTGGCGAAAGCCATCCAGAAGGGTTAATGCTTGTGGCACGCGGTCGTTAGCCGGGGCAGTCACGTGCAGCCGTGGTACAACCGCGTTATCAGATGATCAGAAGCAGGCCAGAAGCACGCGGGATGGAGAGGTGCAGGATGTGCTCTGCCACTGTTATTTATAACAGCTGTTTGCAGGTCTGCATTTCACCTTAAAACATCCTGTGTGTCTGAGGATGGAGGTATTATATCTCCATGGCCCGAGCGAGCGTTTGAAGTATTGCAAATCGATCGCCTCTGCAGATGAATGCGCGGATGACCCAAATCTTGAGTTCACAGAAATAAAACGACTAACTGTGTTCACATGGTGACGGTGTCGAGTTCTGTTAAAGGAAAAAAAATCTGCTCTGTAATCCGCTAACGATGGACGGAAAATACCCTTTCGCTAATAAGGAACAATTGACCAAAACTGATTTAATACTGGATGCATTATTTCACTGCAGTTGTCCATCTTTTCCCTTTAATTTGGATTTAAAATGTTGAACGTGCCCACGATGAAAAATAGCTTTGACGCAACTTCACGTCTGAGAAACAATAGGTCCTCTATCTTACCTTTAACGTTTCATTGAGCGGTTTGTTTGGGTAAATGATTAAAATTTTAGGGAGCATTCAAGATTTTATAGATCTTGGGCAGATCTGAAATTACAATTCGTCTGTGACCAAGTAAATAAATGGTTGAATGAATGAAACCTAAAGCCGTTAACTATGCTATTTAATGTGTAACTCGATTTTATTGTGCTCATATGCCGTTAAAGTGGCTACTGAATAAACAAAGTTAGCTCCTCTTATACCTCCATGGTTAGCTTGATAGGCATGAACTTCTTCTTCTTCTTCTTCTTCTTCTTCTTCTTCTTCTTCTTCTTCTTCTTCTTCTTCATCATCATCATCATCATCATCTCCAGAAGAAATGAAAAGTCCACTTTTAACAGCTGATTAAAAACAAAAACAAAACACACACATAAATAAAGGACCTGACCCCAGGCCCTGGTGCCAAGTATCACACATTTGGTATTTTTAGATTTGCTCTTGTCCTTCCGTCCGTCCGTCCGACATTAAAATTGTCACATTTGTGTCGCGCATATCTCCGAAAGCATTTGAGGTACAACCATGAAACTTGATGGAAACGTCTATCAATATATGAACGCGTGTACATGGGGTTTTGTTTGTCTCTTGGGTTGACTATACAGTCTTTATTAATCATTCATTAACTTAGGGAAAATGCTGATTCTACGTTAGACTTGTTACATTTGTTTCACACGTATCTCAAAAGGTATTCGAGCTTCAACCATGCAACTTTGTCGAAACATCTATCAATATATGAAAGTGTACACCTGGTGTTTTGTTTCTCTCTTGGATTAATTACCTTGGGTTAAGTAATCATTAACTAACTTGGGAAAATGCTGATTCGACATTAGACTTGTTACATTTGTGTCGCATGCATCTCAAAACGTATTTGAGGGTCAACCATGAAACTTTGTGAAAACTTCTATCAATATGTGAAAGTATGCACCTGGGGCTTTGTTTCTTGGATTAATTATCTTGTGTTAATTGATCATTAATTAACTTAGGGGAAATGTTGATTCTACGTTATTTAGAGTTGTCACATTTGTGTTCCATGTATCTCAAGGGTATCTCTAGGGTTAATTAACCTCTGTTCATTTTTCATTAAATAACTGTGAAATTGTCAATACAGTGAAAAGTTTGCTCATGTCAAACTTGTGTCTTGTATGTCACAAAATGTTTGAGGTAAAGCTATGAAACTTGATAGCAACATTAATCAATATGTAAAGATGTACCCCTGGTGTTTTGTTTGTCCCCTGGGTTAATTATCCTCTGTTGATAACCATTAATTAACTCAGTGAAAATGACAATTCTAGGAAAATGAATATTGGTTCTTTTCAAACTTGTTCCATGTGTAGCTCATGAAGTATTTCAGGTATCATGAGATTTGATTGAAATATCAATCAATATATGAAAAAGTTGTGTGTATAACTATTATCCATGTCAAGATTTCACAATATGTTTAAAGTCTTACACCAACTGCATGCTACTCTTTCCAATGCTGATAGGGGCAATGCCAGGTGAGGGCATCTCTGTCCTGTGGACACTTTTCTAGTTTTCCTTTAAATTAGTTAATGATGATGATGATGATGATGATGATGATGATGATGATGATGATGATGATGATGATGATGATGATAGCAATAATTACACATCTACGCTCCACGTGGAACAAGTTATTAGCTTGTCCCATACGCAATCTTAGTCTGTGTTTCAGTTAATGCACTCATAGGGATAGCTACGTCATCTGCTTTGAGGTTTGCACCAGTAGGATACGGATGGCCTTATCAGTGTGATGCATGTAATTGGATAATATCGACCTTCGGTGTGTATTTACTGTTTTTTCTCTGGATAACACAGCTATGATCACCGGATAATTTTTCTGACCACATAGTAAGAGTGTTTTAAATGTGATATGTCAATACATTTGTCTGATTGACACACACACACAAAAACACATCTGAAGCCCGACGCAAACAAAATGTTGAGAAGACATGCTAAAGCATATTCAATCTAAAATGTCATTTCCTCAGATAAGTATTGTGAATGTCTATCGAACTCCGGAGCATAAAAAATTATAATAGTCAACCACACAGTCATAATAAATTTGAAGGCGTTGGAACCATATTGTGTGTACATACAACCAGATGACTGTGTACACTGACAGTTGATGATTATGGAGCTCTTCCTCATTATCCTGTTGATTTATGGTAATCGATAACAGTCCAGGGCTGGGAGCCAAAATGCTGTCCTTGACGCTTCTGTGTGTAATATCCGTGGAATCGGTTGTATCTCCTTTGTGTCTTGACTGCTATTGTATTCTTAACACACACACACACACACACACACACACACACACACACAAACCAAAAAAAAAAAAAAAAACATGTGACCGATCCGTGTATATTTCATGAAGTGCTTTACCAAGTCTTTGTTAATATGCACGGAATAGTTACAAGCGAACATTTTAATGGCAAATATGATAAAATATATAAATATTATGTTTTTTTCTTTTGCTTTATGTTTGTTTTTAATGGTAAAGACGATTTGCAGAAAATCAACATTCGAGTAATAAGTTTTCATTATCACACTTTTACCCGGAAAGACAGGCATTCGGTAAAGTTTCATCATTCCCAGAATAATATGACAACAGTTCACGTAAATTAACGATTTTAATAACTGAACTACATGTGCAGGGAGTACACAGTCGTATTGAATGACTTGGTTGTTATCCGTAGATGCCCTATATATTACGGTGCTTTTCGGGAAAAAAGACATCCTAAAATGTCCTTCTGCTCTTCTTTTTTCTAAGCAACTGAACTGTGAGGAGTCTAGGCATTCATGACGCTCGCTACTTACAGGGTTAATTTACACTCGCGCACCGTATGGTGAGAACAACACATGAGTCACACATGTATCAAATTTGAACATGGTCAATCAAGAGGACCTTTAATTTTGGAAGAAGGATGTCGTAATATTGTAAATAAGCATTCTTTTATTTACTAAGGAATGCTTGTATCTTGATTTAAACATATTTGTTTAACTGAATTGCTTTTAGTACATACACTAATCTAAAGGCTCTTCAGCCGAGCAAAGCGCACATAGTATACACATAACACACAGGACTAAACAATACAATTGGTAAGAGATACATAACTCGGAAACAGTCTAGGATACGTGCTTACGTAAATGTGGATAATACTTTATGAACGAGTATTGTGTACAATTTAATACTAGTCGTTCATATATATTTGTCAAAACCTTTGGAATGTCCCTCGTAGCAATGGACTATGACAGTTGGTTCTGTACTTGTTCGTCCAGGATACACGGCTACTCCTACGCCACGAGAAACTGCAGCGGTGATTCCGGAGGCCGTGAGTACAACGGAAATCCAACACCCACCCTCTCTTGTTGCATGGGGTTTTCTACCGCCATGCTTGATGGAAAAAGAAAAAGTGAAAAATACCTCAACCCACCCATCCACATACAGAAACAGCGGTTGTTCATCCCAAAATAACATGCTTTGGCAACAAACGTCGAATGTCATTTGTAATTTTCAGATATTAGCTGCTACGCAGAATGTGCTAACCAGCTTCATGCACTTTCTGTTCATGACGCACAGCAGTCATGCCCCGCCGGCGGTGCCCCCGATGTAAAGGGGTCGTTTTACAGTGAAATTGAATAAAAATTAAACTCTGCTGTCTCCCAGCGGATATGCCGCTTGCCACATTATTCGTGATCTCATGTCTAGAGAGTATATATCACTCCCGGGGTATTCTTTTTTATGATCTACGGAAGCATGCGCATGCACAACTCATTGTGAAATGGTTAAGTGGGCGGCCTCATCTCATCTCTCCTGAAGCATAAGTTGTATTTTCTGTAGAGTTGTGAACCTACGCAGGCTCCTTACATGGTATCATGCTGGAGGCCAGGCTTGTGATCCAATGTTCTGAATGAAAAGATACTCCTTTCGTGAGTGTGACAAAATCAACAATGTTTGGAAACGGAATCATAATTTGGTTCTGGCGGTGCACATCTTGACGCCCAAAATATTATCACCCACACGTCACATATGATTTTATTGGTGATCACAAAATGACAGCAAACTTGTGGTTGACTTTGAATTATTTTTTTGTCAGTGGTGGATAGTTCTGTAAACTAAGATTCAAATGTGCCTCTTTATTTTGTACTTCAATACGCATTGAGTACGTAAGCCTCCCACGATGGGGGTGGGGGTGGGGGTGGAGTGGTAGTTCTTGCAATCGTGGGGTTTCTTTCTTCGTTTGTTTGTCTAACTTTTATTTATTTATTTTATTTTATTTATTCATTCATTCATTCATCCAGTCAGTCAGTCAGTCAGTCAGTCAGTCAGTCAGTCAGTCAGTTAGTTAGTTAGTTAGTTAGTTAGTTAGTTAGTTAGTTAGTTAGTTAGTTAGTTAGTTAGTTAGTCTGTCTGTCTTTTTAAATTAGTTTTATTTTATTTTTAGCTCTGAAGAATTCCTGGATCACAAATCCGTCACTGGCATGTATTCTTCAAACCAATTGCTCCTATTTATAATTACGAATGCTCAAACACTATTTGGCGCTTTTATGTATTTTTCCCGTCATGCATAGTAAGCCTATACTGCAGTTATTTCCTCGTATTGGGGAATTGAAGGTTGAACTATTATTCCCGTGTGACAGGTTTTGGTCCCAACTTACCTGTAAAAGTTAATCGTCGAAATCGCATGATGTCTAATTCGTGGAAGTTGTCATTACATTAGAATATGAAGCAGCAGTGGGGTTGTCATTGTCAAGCGATTGGAAATATCTTGTTTTCTGCTTGTTTTATTTTTGTGATTTCTTTACTCATTTAGGGGTCAACCAAAACATAGAGTACTCTTTTTTGTAACCCCCTCCCTCCCCCCAAAAGAGTACTCTTAAAAATGTTGATTTTTGGCTAAACATTGATCAACACTTTCAAAATTAGCTAAAATCGTACATTGATCTTGACACCCCCCCCCCCCCCGCGTACTGTATGTACATGTACTACTGTGAAAATGTTGATAAAAATGGCTGACCCCTTATCCATACATGTCTCTACACTTTTATGTTCTTCATCAAGAGCCAAGGCAATGCGAAAACACAAAACCACTCAGCAATAGGGTAGGACGGCAGGGCACACGGAAATTGGGAAACTGATTGACCAGACTTGGCTTTCGGTGGTTTTTAAATTCGGGCCTGGTTGCTTGGAGGAAGGTCACTGGTGAAAGTATGAATCACTCGGTGCGTCATATGTATGTTGCCTAATCTAAAGCTGAGGCTGACGGTGACAAAATTGTAACCTTGCCAACTTATACATAGAGGAGGCAATCATGAGGGCAATGGTGCCAGGCTATTGGTTCAGTATACGTGGCGCTGTGGTGTAAATTTTGCATTGGGTGACCGTGCTTAACATAGCAAATGAAATCAGCAGTCGAAATATGGTCTTGAAAAAAAAAAATAACATTCAAGTAAATACCTTTCAATCATGATGTTACCCCGTAAACAAGCCAAGGACCAACCAATGGAAACATGATATTGCCAGGTCGAAAAGACCAGTACAACGACCTCCCAGACCCAGAGTGTGAGTTTTTCAGCCTTTTAGGCGGTTCTTCGTGATAAAAAACTGATCAAAACCCCTTAACTCGGGTTTGCGCCTGTACCCTGACTCGGCCGCCAGCACAACACCCTTCGGCTCGGGTGCTGGCGGCCTGTTCAGGGTTCAGGCACAGACCCCTCTTTAGTGGTATCAATCCCTGAAATAATGAGAAATAAAAAGTATGGAACTTGGCAAAGGGGTTTCCAATATTGATGACATGGAAGTGTGAAAGGCCATATCACTTTTGGAAATCAATATTCGACCTAAAATGGGGGTAGTGACTGTCAGATAACAAGGTTCCACTTAAATTTGCGTAATGAAATCTTCATCGAATTGAAAAAATCCCCAACAGTTAACATCATAATGGATAGAGACGACAAATAATATACCGTGTATATACATGCATGTTTCCCCCATATGTATATATATTAGCTGAAGTTAAATCACTGATGTCTTTTTAAAGGGTCACTCCCTTTTAAAAACTGCATTAACGCATACAATTTGCTCTGCAGCCTCGTATACTTTCTCGGTACCGGTATTAATCCATCAATAGCCACACTGAATTGCAAATTGAGTCGTAGCCACGCAGAACTGACACAGTTACACATTTTTAGATGTCTTATTCAACATATTTAACACTCGTGACTCACTGAACTTGCTCAAGTTTTGACGTACAGCGTTTTCTTTTTCTTTCTTTCTTTCTTTCTTTCTTTCTTTCTTTCTTTCTTGCTTTCTTTCTTCCTTTCTTTCTTTTTCTTTCTTTCTTTCTTTCCTTCTTTCTTTTTTTCTGTTTCTCTCTCTCATTCGTTCTCTCTCTGTCTCTCTGTCTTTGTTTTTTTCCTCAATTTCTCTCTTGGAACTTTAAAAGGCTTACGGAGTGAATCATTCGAAATGCCTCTAAAGTGTAATTATGGACCATACTATATCAACTGGTATGGTAAAAATCGAAAATAGAACCATCAGAAATATTCTTCATAATTATAAGCCGGTTTTCATCCGAGTTCTTGGACAGTTTACCATGCTCCTATTCGTTCCGCAAGCACTTCGTGACATCATCTGAAGAACCGGGAAGTTATACGCACCTGGACTAATACCTGTCAACATAGTCATCAGTGACCAGATTAGGGAGGGCCGTTTTGTTTTCTTTTTCTTTTCTTTCTTTTTTTTTGGGGGGGGGGGTGTTTTCCGGGCCAATCAGTCCACAGCCAAACGCCATGGTGAAAAGATGTGTTGCCTATGATAGTGCCAATACCCACAACGAAGGATCCAGTCTCTTATGTGTGCAAGAAAGATTAATATATAGATAGCACCGCCCTGTTTCCCGTTTCGCGTCAATAAAACATGTTTAAACCAAGGACCCAGTCTTTTCAGCTTTGTATCTTGTGTCTTTTATCCGAACGGATCCAAAACGGAGGCTACTATTGCAGTGGCAATTTCTGGTTGATACGCAATGTGGCAGAGAGCAGGGTGCTGTGTTCGGTACATCTTGTGGGTGAAATGTACCATCCATCCTATGTTATGATGGCAAAACCAGCTTTTAAAACTATGCCGAAATTAAAACGACGCCGCGCCAACTAAATTTGTAAGGGGTCACTGTCATTTTTCCGAATGCCCACAGGCCAGAAGACCCGCAAGTCTGAAGGCACACAAGTCCGAAGTACCCTAAGTCCGAGGGTCTGAATCGGACGATGCATACATACATACATACATACATACATACATACATACATACATACATACATACATACATACATAACTATGACAGACCTGGATAACATTCATTCGCCATATACCTCCCATTAGACAGACCTGGATAACATTCATTCGCCATATACCTCCCATTAGCCTAATAATATCAGTGCCGCTAGAATAGGATCTGAAAAATTACTGTATAATTTTAATCATTGTCTTTCCATTTTCATTTCCAGTTCGCTTCATTTTTCGTTTTTTTATTTTCATTTCCGAATGTAAAATCGTTTTCTCTTTTTCTTATCATTTTAGAATATAAAACAATTTGCCCTTTTTCTACTTCGTAAGAGATCACCAATAGGAAACCGCAAAGCCCCTTTTCTTCATTTCTCTCTGCCACACTTGGCTGTCCAGAGATTGCCACTGATAGATACACACAGTCCCGTCCCACCTGAATGTTGCTCTTCAATACGGGTCCATTTATGGAAATTTTGCCTTTTTCTTTACATTTATACACAAAACGATATGTTATTTTATTGATTTCGCTAGGATATCACAAACAAGTAGGAACAATGCATTATTTTTCACGTATCCCTAACGCGCTGCTTTCAATCAAAAGCTTTAATGGGCCAGACGACCTCACACACGTCCAACATTCTCTCTTGCTCCTTATGTACGGGTACAAGCAAAGAGAATTTCCCCTTTTTTTATCGAGTGAAAAACACTTTTGTTATTGTTTGCGTTTAGCTCTGAAAAGACAAATACAAACACACTTCAGTTTTTCACCTGTCAAGTCCCTTAAACCAGCGCTTTCACCCAACATCACACTGCTCCTGACAGGTAAGATTCCATGGCCATTGTCATGATCAGTCATCTGGGGCCCCATCAAGTATTTTGCCAAAATTAACATTTCTCGTGGATCTTTTTATCTATGCCACAACTAGAATGTTTTCTATTAAAGTTCATTCCGGGCACGGTTTCCACTTGAATATTTAAATTCAAAAATGCCGTCTTAAAAAAAAAATAGAGTTAAAAACTTTTAATAGACTCGAACAAGTCCCCGGTGCATGTCCCAATTTTCCCATCCCGCTGTCCCACCCAGAAGGCGATACATTTTGCCCTCCTCAACGTTAACTGCATAATATTATGCTAACTACCATTAATCAGGGTACTGTTATCAAGTACTGCCATTTTATTTGACTAGTCGACACTGCCACCGTGCCGGTATCAACAGTGGAAGCCATTGAATCCTAGTCGCTCTTTGATGAATGCTTGGCTATTTCAGCTGTTGACCACTCAAGCGAGACAAAGCTGAGCGTCGGACGCCCTCCGTCTGACGCGTGTGCCCTCGATCAAACTACAATTCAGTAAATCCTTTGTTACACAACAGTTTCTGAAAAGGGGTGCGTTATGACCGCATGCTTGTCTCCATAATAAAAAAAAAACACGGTGCAGACCGCCAGGCGGTAATCATCTAGAGTCAACGTTATCTGGATATAGACACGTTTCAATCCAAATAGCTAGGTTTGGGGGCCTACCTGTATTATAACAGTATAGGGGTCTAAGGCCGCAACGTGTGTGACAGGTTTCACTCGAGTTTTATTTTGCAATGAAATTTAATTGAAAACTAGAACAGACTGATTTTCCAACAGAAAATCAAATGACTCCCGGTGGAGCACTTACGTCTCTGAATAAGCTACAGGTGATAACAAGTTACAAATGACCAAGTTTGCTTGAAAATTACAATCCTATTTTAGCTCTCACCTAGATACATTACTTTAGCAATTTTCATCAAGTTCTTCAAGACTTATTGCAGAGAAACCAATTTCACATAAATGACCCCATGATCTTGAAAATTAGATCAAGGTCACCCAAATACAATCCCAACCTTGGCCTTACCTTGATACATAATCGTACCAAGTTTCATCAAATTCCATCCTGTTCTTCATGACTTATCGAACGGAAACCAATTTCACATAAGTGACCCTGTGACCTTGAGAATTCGTTCAAGGTCATCCAAATACAATCCCAACTTAGGTCTTGCCTAGATACATAATCCTACCAAATTTCATCAAATTCCATCCTGTTCTTCAAGACTTATCGAACGGAAACCAATTTCACATAAGTGACCCTGTGACCTTGAGAATTTGCTCAAGGTCATCCAAATACAATCCCAACCTAGGTCTTGCCAAGATACATAATCCTACCAAGATTCATCAAATTCCATCCTGTTCTTCATGACTTATCGAATGGAAACCAATTTCACATAAGTGACCCTGTGACCTTGAGAATTCGCTCAAGGTCATCCAAATACAATCCCAACCTAGGTCTTGCCAAGATACATAATCCTGCTAAGTTTCATCAAATTCCATCCTGTTCTTCGTGACTTATCGAATGGAAACCAATTTCACATAAACGACCCTGTGACCTTGAGAATTCGCTCAAGGTCATCCAAATACAATCCACACCTAGGTCTTGACAAGATACATAATCCTACGAAGTTTCATCAAATTCTGTCAAGTCCTTCAAGACTTATCGCACAGAAACCAAGTGTTGAAGAACCTGAACAACAACAACAACAACAACAACAACAACAACAACAACAACAACAACAACAACAACAAGCGGAAGAAACGGGCACTAAAACAATATGTCCCCCGGCTTCCACCGGGAGACGTAATAAAATAAGGGAGACGGTCCAGTGAGACTTGAGCAAGTCTATAATTTTAACATTGCTTTTCCTAAAAGGATGCATTAGCTTGTTACTAAGTCTTTTTGTGTATATATGCATGTTTTTCATTGGATTGCAATCTTAAATATTGAGCTTGTTGTTTAATTGTATTACAGCATATCTACCTGAGTGCATAGTCACATGTTTTTACATTGTATTGTCATATGCGTCTTGTATATATCATTTTGTGCGTCTCCGTGTCTGGAGAACCCATAGATTAGTTATATTTTGCACCATTGGGTAATCCAGTGAAAATAAATGTGTTTAAACTAAAACTAAACTTAAGTTTTACAAGAAAGTGCTGACATAGTCTACAAAGACCACCTAATTAGACAGATGAACCAAATGTTACAAAATCATATCATTTTAATTATGTTCATAGTTGCTTTCCGTTTACTCTTATTTTTGGCTGTTTAGCTCTGTCGTACCAGTAAGCGACTACGCTCGAAAGACAGATTGGTCAAATGTAACCAATCCAATCGGTAGATTTGTCTCCAACCAATCTGTCAGTTAAAATAACCAATCTTGATTGGTAACCTTTACAACCATTATGTATTGGGTTATTTATTAACTAATACGGATTGGTTAATTTAACCAATAGTTTTTTTTTATCCAGTATGGTTCAAGCAACCCAGATTGGTTGGAATTACCCAATCAGTAATTGCTTTAGGGGCATGTCGTTCATTGCTTTAAATATTCGAAATAAATTATGGTGTGCCAGTTTAATGCCAATTACAGACTAACTTGTGCGTTTTGTGTCCAGGTTGCCATAGCTGTTGACTCAAGATTAAACATGCGAGCGAAAAACACCGACGATAGCTGTTGATTCAGGCTTAAACATGCAAGCGAACTGCACCGAGCATAGCTGTTAACTCAGGCTTAAAGGTGCAAGCGAAGTGTGCTGAGGATAGCTGTTGCCTCAGGATTAAACATGTGAGCGAAGTGCGCCGAGGATAGCTGTTGACTCAGGCTTAAACATGTGAGTGAAGTGCGACAGGGATAGCTGTTGACTCAGGCTTAAACATGCGAGCGAAGTGCACCGAGGATAGCTGTTGACTCAGGCTTAAACATGCGAGCGAAGTGTGCCGAGGATAGCTGTTGACTCAGGCTTAAAGATGCAAGCAAAGTGCGCCGAGGATAGCTGTGAACTCAGGCTTTAAAATGCAAGCAAAGTGCGCCGAGGATAGCTGTTGCCTCAGGCTTAAACATGCGAGCGAAGTGCGCCGAGGATAGCTGTTGACTCAGGCTTAAATATGTGAGTGAAGTGCGCCAGGGATAGCTGTTGACTCAGGCTTAAACATGCGAGCGAAGTGCACCGAGGATAGCTGTTGACTCAGGCTTAAACATGCGAGCGAAGTGCACACCGAGAATAGCTGTTGACTCAGGCTTAAACATGCGAGCGAAGTGCGCCTAGGGTAGCTGTTGACTCAGGCTTAAACATGTGAGTGAAGTGCGAGGGGATAGCTGTTAACTCAGGCTTTAAGATGCAAGCGAAGTGCGCCGAGGATTGCTGTTGACTCAGGCTTAAACATGTGAGTGAAGTGCGACAGGGATAGCTGTTGACTCAGGCTTATACATGCGAGCGAAGTGCGCCGAGGATAGCTGTTGACTCAAGCTTAAACTTGGTACTGAAAGAATTTGAACATTAATTTCTGATGAATGAACTTTTTTGACAACTTTTGTTCGATTCATTGTTCTTGACTTTCAATGTTTGATTGGACGGTGGGCCCATAATCTGAGTATTATTTTACCGACAACTGATTCAATGTTCAAAAAAGTCTTGTGACGGAATGACGTGAAATGTGATTCGTTGGACGACTAAATTTCTGACAAATGTAGGATTTCTTAAAACTCTGTTCTGTTTTCAGGCCAAAATGAGTCGTTTGTAGTAAGTATCACCCTCCTTCGATAAATTTTTAAATGGGATAACGCCATTTAGAAGGCGTGTTTTTACGACGTAATGTCAATCAAGGTGGGACGGAACTTCGCGAGCACTTTCAGAATTTATGTACCGCCTATATATATATATATATATAGTTAAAAAAAAGCTCATGTTGTAATAATTTATGTATAGGATTCTTGGCATAGACCCTAGCGTGAGGAAGCACTGAACATATGTCCAATAAAGAATGTGGCTCCATTAGTTTTTTTTAATTTTTACGACGAAAATTGCGTCAACTTATGTACAGACATATAATGTTCTGATGGAAGTTAGCAAAAATACCCAAAGGCACAAAAATAATATAAGCCTCAGAAACTTTAAAAATTTGAATGAAATTCTGTGTGCAGTTTTTGAACCCGTCCTGTTAATGAAGCGTGTCCATAATGGCATTTTTCATACAATTTAAATAAGCCATTGATCAGAGTTTGAGTGCATGATAGGCTACACAAGATTATTAGAATAATACTTTGCTTAAATGATAACATCCATTTAGGCCTATACTTTACGAAGGAAATCTTGACCATTTTGAGAAACCATTTTACATGACCACTCCAACCGCAACTATAGCGCTGTTGCACAATCTTGATTAGAATATATATATATATATATATATATATATATATATATATATATATATATATATATATATATATATATATATATTATAGATTTCGCTACAGCCCCGACAGTGAGGTTGTGTGGTGTCATAATGGGCCTTATATCTAATTTTTACGAGTCCTAAAATGTGTGGTGGTACCTGGTATTAGCTTATTGCATCTAATAGTAGAATACACAAGATTATTAGTTGATTTATTGATGGCGGTGCAGTGTGGTTATGCAATACTAAAGAGTCTGAGGCTTCTCTGAAGTCCATTCAATACACCATAGCCAAAGCAATAATTCAGGTCAGCTCTTCACCTGCAGCAGTGGCTACCCTTGGTAGGATGGCTCCCCCTCAAACTGATTCTTGATCGCATTAGGATAAGATATTTTCACAGAATGGAATTTGAGATGCCAGACACAAGGCTATGTAAGCAAATTTTGACACCCTTTTGCAAAGAAATGATGACAAACCTGCAAAGATTTGGCCATATGTTGACGAAATTAAGAAGGTCTTTTATTGAATTTAATAACGTAGCCATGGACCGTGCCCTGGAATCAAAGGATACAGAATGGCTGGGATGCTTTTTAAAATTATCGTTAGAAGCATATAAATTAAGACTTTTTCCAGGAAATACACTTGCAAAAGTCTTTAAGATGCTATCAAATGTTTAAACGGTCCTCTTTCGGTGAAAGTTATCTCTTTAATGTAAATAACTTTGCCGGTGCACGATTAAAATTTTTGGCCCGCACTGGGTGTCTGAGTGCCGGGGACGATCTGGAAAGATGGGGTTTATCAGACGGAAGATTTCCTTTATGTAAAGATAGTAGAGAAGATTTATCACATTTTCTATTTGTCTGCCCAGCACTAAATGATATCAGGTTACAGGCATATAGAAATTTGGATGTCAACTCTCTGAATGAGAATTGTAAATAGGCATGGCAGCGTTTTTCCGCCTCCTCGCTGAAAAGTAAGGTATGTTGGTTCCGTGGCGAGCACGCATATGATCTTGGACAGGACCTTGGTGAATTATTTGACCACACATGTAAAACATGTAACGCCACAAAATAACTGATGGTGCTCTCTTGACTTAAACTTACAGATGGAGTCAACCAACCGAATTATTTCTAATTTTCAATTTAATATCAATGTCCAAATGGTATTTATATGTACTTAATTCAGCCAAAGTAGCATCGTTTGATGTAGTACGACCAACACCCAAAATGAATTTACAATAATCTATTTGAACTGAATCTACTGCATTAGTTTGTATAAGATTTTGCGCACCCGGTACGTGGATCCTAAGGCTAAACACAGTTAGGCTTATGCCTACATTGTGTTTCATACATTGTCAGGCTATTTTCGGGCTGGCGCATCCACGTCCATGACCATGGAATAAAATAGGCCTCAGAGTCAAAGAAAACTGGTAGGCCTCGGCTCTATGTTCCTGCCATAGACTTTTCATTTGGACTTGTAGATCTTCGGACAAGTGGACCTTGGGACTTGTGGAACTTCGGCAGGACATTCGGATCCGTGTACCTGCGAATGGGTATCGGAAACATGAGCCGACCCCTTTGCAAGACCTCCAACTGCGCCTTCAGCCCGACATATTTACAAGCGTGTATATCCATATATCGCTTCATATATCATATCTCAATATGAAAGTCAATACCCCATTTACTTTCCCTGCAGTGACGTAATGCCTTGGTCACCCTTGACGTGTGTGCCGGTATTTCGCCACCTTTAGGCCTATGTAACGTTATTTGACGTCATTTCTTATTTTGCATTAGTGATTATTTATTGTAGAATTTCTCTTATTTCTGTACTTTTATGTGTACAAGATGGATTAATATAGGTCACAGCCCGGTTTTCCCCATTGTTTTGAATAAAAAATGTTTATACCAATTACGCCTTCGTCAAGACTAGCATCGACGCCGACCCGAAACAAAATGAACACTTGTACAGGAGTCAATTTACATAATTAGATTTTACATCACTGAATTAGGTCGGAAACATTAAAGTCCCTTGTAATGCACGTTACTAGCCTTGCCAATACGCATTTTTCTATTTGTGTATGCAACTGCCTCCACCCACCCCGACTTGCAAGTCCATATATTTTGGGCTATTATGATAAAACGCAAGTTAATATGCTCTGCATTTTGACCAACGTAGAGATTAAGAAATACCAGATGTGAAAATATTTTTCGTTAGATTTGATCTATTGTTACAAGAAATTAAATGACAATCACTTTTGATATGGTAAGTTTAACTTCTCTAATTTTGCCCATGAATCACGATTTCTGCAACGTAACAAGGGTCCTGGGGAATCCCGATTGTAGACATTGCTAGAGAATTTTTCTACAAACTTGCAGCATATTATCAACAGCTATTGCAATTTACACGAAGTTTGGATGCGCAAGAGTGGGACAAGATCTACATTCAAAGACGTCGGTGTGTACCATTTTTGAGTATCTTATGCAATGGCGTCAATATATTAATGACACTGCCACGTATTTACATATTTAAAATATTGTGCATTGTGATATTCATTAAATACCTTGCAAAAAGGTATTTGTATATTTGAGACACGTGAGCAACCCCAAGTGTTGTACGTACATTTGGAATATTGTGGTTTCTAACACACAGTAGTGTATTTGCCTAATTCTTGTTTTCGTGTTGGGCCACATCTTTAGAATTATAATGTACAATACTATACCGTAAATACGATCTTTCTGCATGTTTGAATTACACATACACAATGTTAAGGTTAAGAAAATAACATAGTAATCAGTAACAACAAAACTAATGTCTCTAAAATGCATTTTATTACAAATGGTGAATATAACAAAACATGTAAAGTAAATAGTAGCTTGCGTCTAAGCACAGACCTCAAAGACACCCCGAGTGAACATCTTTCATGCACTACGTATTTTAAACGCACAGCCGGGACAACATCTAATATCTCACGTTAATTATCCCCTCCATGTTAGGCAATGGCAGTGCAGATGGACGCATTACTGCGCCCACACGCACCGTCTATTGCATGTAACGTAAGGATGTCTACTGCATTTCCTTTACTCTAGGAGGTTTCAACCGCCACTGGATTGGGACTATACTTTAAATACACAGTCTGCACACCATGTGAACAGCACAAAATGTTCTGCGTACAGCTGGTCAATGTTCTTCAATAGATGATTTACGTGCAACCTACGATATCAGCAACAGGTGGACCACTGAACCTTTCTCTGCGCCTTGAACATTTTTGCCTAAACCGCATGTGTGGAAGGGGGTGCAGACTACGAACTATTTTAAACCTCTTTGTAGAGGTAGAACAGGTCTCTTACTGATGAAATGGAGCATGTTTATGGTATGCATGCACATTTCTTTTTAGCGTCGACTTGAAGACTGAAATGCTTTACACTATAGAGAGGGAAATTCATGCGTACAATTATCCATTTTTTTTTTCAAACCCGTGAGTATATTTTCGACGGGAAAAGCATCTGACCAGTCACTTTGACAAAAATTTAACTGCCCAATTGTTAGTTTCGTCCTTTGCACACTCCCCTGGCATCGAGTCTTGCGACGGCGGGGTTTATGTTTATACAGAATTCCCTTTTAAAAGGAAACAGGATTTCACTTTTTTATTGATACTTACTATTACGCAGCGACAAAATGGCAGTTTGTGACTCATGCCTCGCTATACATGGAATATGGCGGTACCGTGCAAAAGATGAGTTCCGTACGTAAATGACTCCAGTCACCGAGTCGAGGGTTTTGATTCTTTATCATTTAAGGCGCAAAGTTGGTTCCTTAGGATGGAGATACAACATCTAGTAGCTTAAGAAACATTTGGTTGTATGCAGAACATTTCGGCTGATATATATTGTACAACAAGTTAACAACCAAGTACTTGCACTGGTATGAAATACAAACACCATTTTGGAGATCATGAGGCACAGCACGGGGCTGTGTGGCACTTGTTTATCGTGACTCATTGCTGACGCTGGCAGTGTCAGCCACCAGACCAATAATATCCAATTCACTGGTCCACAAATGTATTGGTAAAGAAAAAAGTAATAATTTATATAATCATAGCAGACCATTTTTTCAGGCATCTTAACTCTTCCATATATAAAGGCTGGAAGTTATGCCATGAGCACACCAGGTATCACAAACCAAGTAAAATAAAATCACAAGGCTAAGTAAATCAAGCGGTTAATGTTAAAACAAATGCTTGTGATAAGACAGTAATGAATATTTTGTGCTAACTGTAAAATAATATCCCTTTGGTCGCCAATATTTTTTCATTTATTCTAATGTTTCCAGTGCCATCTCATTTGGTCAAGCAAATGGCAAGGACCGAACTGCAAGAAATGATATTCATGTATCAATGTTTATAGTTTTTAAATTCCCAAAATACAGACACAAAATGTAAATAAAAATAGTATAACCATAATACAAAAAACAATACACATACTCGTAAAACATGAGGATGTGACCAGATGAAACGAATTTATCCGAGGTGGTGGATGCACGCTGACACACAGAGATGATGGTACACTCTAACTATGGTACAAAATAATGAGTAGGATTGACGTTATAGAAAAGCTTCACCTTTTACACTGCGAACTTGGATATTTGAATGACATATCGTATATAAAAGGATTAGTAAAATATCAATATCCCCACAAGCTATCTGCAATCATAGACACCGTAATTTAAGGAGGGTTGTTTGAAAATAATAGCCCCATTCTTATATCTTCTCTACCACGCAGTGTGCAATCTTTTTCGTGGAATCTACATTCAATTACCGACAACTCTGCAGTCTGCCAGTTATTGTAATTTGGCAGTAAGTTACTGGTATATAATAGCTACTGTTATTTTACAGTAACGCACAGCTATTTAGCAGCAGGTTTCTGTTATTTATTGGTAAACTACAGTTACCTAGCACTAAAGTCCTGCTATTTGGCATCAAGTTTCTGTATTTGGCGGTAATTTACCGGATTTCTCACCATAACCATTATAATACAATTAAATGAATCAAAGCTGGTGGCAGAATTGTCAGTGTCATACTGCAATTTCTATAATATTTGTTTGTCGCGCAGGCTATATAAACGAAGGGTATTTTAAACTTTCCCAACGAGTATTCATAAATGGCCCCTAATTTGGCACCCACAAGCTGGTGATTCTTTGAGTGATCTTGTTGGCATAAATGAGCGATATAGACAGAGTGCCCACACCACTTACATTTGTCACTGATCGAGTTGTTTTTGGAGAAGATGGGTACGCACCCCTCCTATCGTTTACGTGCCAGGTTATCAAAGCTATCTATTACAATATCTAATGTTTTCTGTCCACACACTACGTTAAGGTAAGGCCCATATACGTCATCAATCACATCTTAGCATTCAGAGTGCTTCGAGATGCTCTACCTCCATTATCTACCATTCAACATTGATACCAGTATCCCCCCTCTCTAAGTGTATAAACATTGGGTGTATCATACACACTTCTATGCTTCACGATGAAGCACGAGGTCCCCGAGGAAGTCGTCTGCAACCATGATCACCTAATACATCATGTCATAACTACCCCTGACCTGTTTAGTATGTGTCCATCAACAGTGGCCTCACGTGGTATATACGTAGGTACACGATGGACTACTCTCTTACTTCCTGTCACTTCTCAGGTCAGTGAAGTTTCCTACAGCCTTACCACTCTGCATGCACATTGCAGGAAAGACTCCCTCATCGACCTCGGTCCTGTCACGTGGTCGATCAGCGCTGGTTACATATAACCAGGTTCCTCGTTGTTTTCCTCCTTGTAGCTGCACCATATGTCTCTCCAGTGTTATAAAATCATGTAATCAGTGCTCTTTTGGTGTTCCATTGAGGATTACAACAACCAATAACCACACCCATTACCATTTGTACAAAAGTCAGTGGATCGAGGCTCCACTGAAAGATCTCTTTCCCAAAGCTTGTACATTATGCAACATAAGACCACAAATCAAGTTTTATATTTGACGACATATCAGAAACACTATGCACATTGACATAGAATTGCAACATAAAGCAAACTGTTTCTACGTTTCCTGATATACTCCAATGACTCGTTTTGTGTATCTAAATCTACTTTACGTACATTAAGGTTGGGGTGTCTCGTTACCTTCAACTTCTCAATCGGCGTTATCATATCCTGGTACGGTGTTGGAAAGCAAGTATATATGAATATATTCGGGTCTTGTCATCCTTCACTTTTCGGAAGCCTTCCCAGTGCTCACCGTAATTTTCTATTCTTGTAAATATATAAATATGATTCAGTTGAAATCTTAATGCTGTAATTATACTGCATTCCTTTATGCAATGTGGATTCTATCAAAAAGTCCTAATGAGCCGCCGCTACTTACCAGTATTGATTTTAAATACATATATTTAATAGATGAATATTTTTTATGGAAATTGCACTAGTGCAGTTTAGGTCACCACACTGCCTGGTCCGCTGATGTACACCAGTTCAAGTTTCGTCTGCTACAGACTGAAAATCACCAAGCTACAATTGTACAGACATATTTTTTTGATCAGCCACTGTTTCTGCGCATCTTTCTTTGACATCATCTTGAAAATGATGAAACGTTTTGATTCAAACCTGGTAAGGTGAAAATTGATGCACATATGGCACCATGGGTGCTATAACTCAACTCCACGAGAACAGCTTGGCCGTGGGCGCAACTTCAACATTAAAAGCATCACTGAAATGTTACATAACTCCCAACCTTCCTTTGATGGTTCACAAACTATCACGTTGAAGTAGGGCAACATAAAAGGAACAAGTCAAGCCAAGGTATAGAAAAATATGTTATAAAGATTTACCATGACTGCCTTTTGTGCCGTGGTTGCCAATATAGAAAACTCTGGTGCCATTAAAATTTTAGCATGCGTTTAGCATTTACTTTAGTTCTAATGTAACTAAGCACTTCTATGAAATGTACATATGCATGTCAACAAATTAAAGGTCTTACATATTTTGTACGTCTGGTAGATATGCAGTCCCTTCAATCTATCGAGAAATTTCAACTACATATTCCTAATTATTATTTAGCCAGTACATGTATTCATTTTAAGCATCAAATCTTGATTAAGATCCATACGTCATATAAAACTGTGGGACTACAAGAGAAACTATGTGTACATTATATGTAGTTACGTGTATTACTTATAAGTAATATAGAAATTGCTATAAGTGTTACGTATACCAGCGTACCGCACATAGTCACACGGACGTGCTCCTACATTAGTCATGTTTCAGATCCTTTCATGCAACGTCCAGCTCACGAGAGGAAAATCTGTACGTGTCACATAATTGCTTTTCCTCTGTTCGGTGCCATATACTTGTTTCATAGCACAATGCCGTCAAATGATAAAGCTTTTGGGTTCCACTACTGCATATTATATAATCATTTCAGAACTAAAAGAACACAGAAGTAGCGATCAATGATGTGCAATGGCGGCATTGCGCATCCCAGGACTTGCTAGGTTTTCCTGCCATACAACGTGCATATACCAACCTGTTACGCTAGCACTGGTATAAACAACTACACATTTATCCCCCTTCCACACCGTCCACCTCCTATGTTTTTTTTCTGAAAAGAAAACACAATGTTCATCCAGCATAACAATCAATGTTACCAGTCTTGTAAAATTAGACACGACTAGCCGAAGCATGGGCCGGTTGTCACACGGGCCTGCCCTGCATGTACGGAAGCTGTATGGGCCTCGGGTTACTCCTCGGTGCAACGCTGGGCTTGGGGGCAGGAGGGTTGGCCCTCGGCAGGGAAGCTTCTTTGTGGCTCCGTGGGGCTGAGTCTTTGCGACTGCTGACACTTCGTGGCACAGAGTCCTACAAAATAGGTAAACACAAACATGCATATGAGTTGTGGTGGTCACATTAACACTGCCTGAGTTGTGGGTCATATATTTCACTTCTGCTGGATTGAGCAACACACCCTTAAGATTATATTTGATGATTACCAAACGGGATCATAAAAAGTTTTCCGGCCAGAGATTTAGTTAAGTCTGCAGAAACCTTTCTCATATAAAAAGCCGGGCTGGCAGTTTTATAGCAGATCTCAGTAGATATTGGGGATGCATATTCGGTGCTGAACCAGCAGTTTTCATGAAAAATATGATACCGTGAGACTATTTGTACAGTTTTCTTTGCAATATTACTTGCAGTTCTTTTGTACCTACCACGAGATCGCCGTGGGGATAATCATCCACGGGCGCCGTACATTTCCAACCATGCGCAATGTATACATAAAGAACACCCGGCTACATGGGTGTACTTGCTTTCTCGTCTCATTGCCACACAACATACTAAACTGAATCCATCGTCAAACATATTTTCATATTGATGCATGTCCCAGCTAAATTTTTACACGATCGTCGGACGATCGAGTTAATACCTGTGTTCAAAACCTTCGCATTTATTTGGAAGGACCTGTACTTGGCATATAAATCAGATACACTAGCGTTGTAGGGGTTGTCTCTGTGGAATATCATTAATGCACTTGCATTTCTTATGGTCCCTATCTCTCATACTAAAATCCAATACCCAATGCAAATTGCACAATAGAACATCCTCATGTATCAGGTCCCAAACAGAAGGGTTTTTTTTTATTTTTTTATTTTTTCATCTTTTCATTTTTTTAAATACGCGTATGAATAAAGACGACAGAGAAATATCGACCGGTAAGATGATGGCAGTAATGAATAGACCTGGAATATCTTTTATTATGCTACACTAAACTGTGATCATATTCAGAAGAGATATGTACGAAATTGCTTTCCCCATGCCTGTTATTCTGCGAGAAAGTGTTCTCAGAATCGCCAAGTATTATCCGACAAATGTGTGATTTTAACGGGCAGCCAGAAACCTAGCTCTGCCTGACCGAGTTATTTTTATCGACCGCCAGTTTGTAAGCACCCAGTGTTAGGGTCATGCGTGTTTCTGCTGTGCGCAGTGTCGATTCCCTGTCCTAGTTTCAGTTCGCCACTCAGGTTAAAACCTGTCCTACTTTCGATTCACGCATATCAAGTAACCCACTGGGAGCTGCGCCGCTGTAACAATGTTCAATATCATATGCCCAATATTCCAGGCATGCTGCGTGCATATCTATCTATCTCTCTCTCTCTCTCTCTCTCTCTCTCTCTCTCTCTCTCTCTCTCTCTCTCTCTCTCTCTCAGCGAGTCTTGTAATACTCCTACGCAGTAGATTGCTTTATAAAAATTCTGTGCGTATTAAAAACATTTGACAGATAATATTCTATTATCATGGATTCTATGTCCTTGCTATTATCAAGCCCCGGCAAAAGTCCTATGATCGCATCATAGCAGATGTATCCAAAAACGACAAAAGATAAAGGGAGGGAAGCTTTGTAGCCACAGGAAGTAATGTTGTATGACAGAAAGGTGATTTCCGCTGATCTGCTGACATTTTGCCACAATACTATGAAAGTACGTGAGCAAAGGTCTATGCGCATGGAACGATCGCGGTACCATATTCAACGTAACTGGCTTGTGCAACTTTCGGCTCATCTGTATACTAGTTCTTTATACACCATCTTTCTCATAAAATCTAGCTCATGATCCCATCATTTTATATTTCAAATCATTAAATGATCAAATAGCGTGTGTGTGCTCTTTGCATAAAACCTGTTTCTACTGGGGCACATAGAAAATATTCTACTATCGCTACCATAGTGGGCTTGATAAACGACCTAGGATAGGTTACCTAGACAACAGCTAAATTAATACGCATCCGGGGTTCCCTTATTATTGTCCCCGTAAAAATATGGGCCATCTGCAGAAGAGCCAGGCCCCAGCATGACAACGAGAATTGACTGTCGCATTATGTTAAATATGGCGGACAAGGCCAAACCTTGTGTATGATCCAGGCGTATCAATCGATATGGACGCCGCCCGAAATAGGCATGCTTGCCAGTCCTTATACCACGATGAGTCAGCGAAGGCCACACTGCGTTGCTACTTAAAATAGTTAATACACTCATTTGTCCATAATGAACAGACCATATGCATCCAAACACCTGCTCAGAACGACGATCATTTGCGTGCTGTTGTTGCGTCTTTTTTATTCATGAGTTTACCTGTCGGAAGATATTACATACAACACCAGTGCAGCATAATTCACTGGACTGCTAGTCTGATATTGTGTATTTTATGACGTTTGTGCTGGGGCATATCAGACAAACCTATAATGCCGAACAAAGCCATAGACATCGATGATATACCTATACGTACAAGAATAAATTTAAACAGAACACGCTGCTAAATTGAATATTGAGTCCATACGTATTACGAATAGGTACAACAATTATACTCATAGTATATGTGCGTTATGTAAGCTGCACGGAACTGCTTTAATATTATAATTGTATTGACCGGAGCGTAAGTAGCTGCCTGTGATATTAAACATATTCTAAGGCGACGGCCACTGCTTGTTCTGTGATTCACACCCCCTAATTGCTAAACAGATCGGCACCACAAATATATCTCGAGATCTCCAAAAGCTCACCAAAATATTACCCCCACGTGTTTCATCATGTGTACAACATGCACGCTTCCCGACGCTGACCTCTATTCGTTGGCCTGTTCTATATACCAAGCACCAGGTTTATAAGGCTGAGGGCCCTGAGGCTACCGTCATTTGATGGATACACGATAAATGTTGTGAATGTTTAGTGTCTTTGTTTTGAACCCATTTCAGAGTCAGTGGACTGAAAATAAAACACTGGGGCACGGACGTGTATATCTCTATGTACGTCCCTGATAGAAAGGAACATAATTTACTTGAAATGCACGCTGTGGTCTGAATATAATCAAAATACGCGTAATACAATTATGAATATTACATCCCAATGGTGTTTGTTGGAGCACCAACATACAAAGCACAGACTATAAAATTGTCGTCATTTACATAAAGTTGAAGGGCTATTTGGCCACTGTACTAGTATCTGCAATGAAATTTTGACAGTAAAGTTACTGGACCAAAGCAGTAGCACAGAATTTCCGTCAGCTATATATAGACAGGCGGGTACACGTGTACGCCGCAATGACCATTTTGACTGAAAGCCAGCTTTGCATATCTTGAATGTTATGCTGGTGGTATGTGTGACCTCTACCTACTCAGTGTCGAGCATTATAATGACCATTATACCCCATTCATGTTAATCTTCTACATCATACAAGTAACAGTCATGACCTTTGAAAATAACTTGTGCGATTGATGTTTTGCCAAGTATCAACCACACACCCAGACCACAGCTTATGGCTGTGAGGCATACGACCTCATGTTACAAGATCACACACGGGCGTTCCAGATCGACTACATTGTGAGGAAAATGTAGAATATAATATGAGACAATCTGGGAGGGACATCAAACCAAGCATGTTTATAGTATATCAGTTTAATGCTCACGGCCTGATTATGGTTGCTACATATGGCATTGACATGGGGTGGTTAAACTTGTTCGAATGCACAACCTGCAAAGGCAGCCAGTGAGAAATACAGTGTACTGCAATATCTACGTGTATATGTGTCAGTGTGAACTCTCCACGATATATGGTCATAAATGAGTGACCGAAATAAACGTTCCACTGTGAACGGATGTTATGCTACCCCAACAACTGTTACTGTTCACAACAAGGACATGCTACTGTGTATTCCTCGTGTATGGTGAGAGCTTGCAAGCAGGTTAGTTGAACCTGGAGGGAGACCGGCGGCGAAACTTCTCTTTGTGCTACCATTTCTGACACGATGGTGATGATGTTGATAAAGAATTTTTAATATGTCGAAATAAGGAAAGTCAACTAAATTATAAAGCGGCGATTAACAACATAAGGACCTAAATTACGATCCAAAACAAATGGAAACAAGACATGTTTGTAAAACATATGGATCCTCCCCCCATCCCCACTGTCATTATGTTCGCCCTAATTACCCTGTTCACAATGACAGTACTAAATGGGGCACCCATGACCTTGGAAAGTGGATGTAGAAACCTATTTCACTAAATCGGCCTTCTGACTTTGGAAATTACGTCAAGGTCACCCTTCTTTGAAGCTGATCTAGCCACCCCCCCCCCCCAAAAAAAAAAAATCTACCTCCAGGGTCCCGGTGAATACAAACAGGAATCATTAATCAACACACCTCTCTCACTTCATTGTACAGTCCAAAAGGAACGAGTAATTTTGCGGAACCAATATGGAAGCGAGATAAAAGCATGCACTGCTTCAGTAGTGCAAAGGAACACCAAATCTGGGTAAATCCATGACATGATGATGATGATGATGATGATGATGATGATGATGATGATGATGATGATGATGAAGTTAAATGCAATAAATGAATGCAAAATATCATCCATGGCCAGAGTAATACTCAGTAAGTTTCATTGGATATGTTAAATTGGTCTTGGTACTTCCTTCTCCTTCAGAAAACCTATAGAAGTAGAGCACAGAATTAATGGATCACTTGTTTCTGTTTTTGACTTCAAGTCAGACAAATCATATCACAAGGAAATAAAGTCTGGTACTCTGAAATAAAACGCATGAATCGCAATTATATGAAAATGTAATCAGACGTGTTCTAACGTTGGCAATCAAATCGTCTGCTACCACTGTATGACATCCCTCCCCCCCCCCCCCCCCCGCCATCTCCCTTGCAGTTTGACGCAACTCCCTTTAACCTATCAATAACATGCTGTGAGTCCGACATTCTTTCTACCATCACACTGACTTCAACTTGACGCCTGGACGGTAGTTCAACATACAACATTACACCTTTTCAGGAGCTTGATCATTTTCTGTGTGTGCGTGTTACATGTGTCCTACAAGTTACTGCAAGCTGTAAGCAAGCAAGGATACTTATCAATATGGAACCTAATGGAAATATTTTAACTCGCTGCGGACTAAATATCGTTTTGATAATAATAAGCCAAGAATAGTTCTCGCTTACTCGATGTTGCTCTATTGTCGATAACAATATGGTTGGACACAAGCAACGGTTATGACCCTTCTTCAGAGAATGCTCAGACCAGTGTGGTTGTATCAGGTAAAATTGAATAATTTGTTCTCTAGTACCCCACCCTTGGCGCCAAATCTTGAGATCATGGTACACTTTGTACAAAAAAATGACAGCTAATCTGACAAATAATATAGAATTAATATCACTCTAAATACATAAATTAAAACAATGTGTTGCTGAATTGGCCTGGCCGAATATCATGTCAAGTGACCCAGTTTCCATGCAAGTATAAGGCTCACAGGCCACACCAGCTACAGTTGTGTTGGTGGTCTGCTGCCAGGCCTATAATAGCACTCAGTAGCAGCTAGTACCCAGGGGAGGCAGTTCTACATGCGGGGATAGATTTAGCCTCGGAACAGGTGATGCACATCGTGCAGACCTTGAGGTTTCCCTGCGGTAGTGACAGCTCATGGACCTATTGTCGAGATAGTAAGTCCATGGACAGCTCAACTGTTACTTATTACCCTTATATTTGTTTTCTTTCTGTGGCTTTTGTATCGAATCAAAAAGATTACTTTGAAAAACTAACTGAAACATCGATATACCAAAGGGGCTTGCACAATGGAATATCTATTGCTCAATCAACAAGAGCGTGTCACCACACTCTCAGAATGAAAGACATTGTTCATGAAATGCGACACTGAATTCAAATCAATTAATGGGCATCCAATGCTAATAACTGTCACTGCACTCGCCTGCTTACATATGATACCAGAATAATATCTAACTATCCATATCAGAACTAGTTCTTGCTCATACTGATAACCGAGAAACAAGCTCACAGTATTTGTGTTCCTACATTTCAATGCAGCTTCACTGGACCCTGATAATTACCACAACGAACAATACACAGACACAATATATATATATATATATATATATATATATATATATATATATATATATATATATATATATTATCCACTTTCGCTATTTGCCTTCATCATGTCCATATATATATATACATATATATCATAGCATGTGTATCTGTAAAGTTTATCTGCATATCACGACGGTAATTTCTTTCTCAACATAATGTACTTTCAACGTACCATATCGTGTATATTTGAGTTCACTGCTAAGTACATGTATATCGAATTGCAACTATATTAACCCAGCGACCTATTAATCTCCTTAATATGTCCATGACGTACCTTAGTGTGATAAACAGGTGTGCTACGTAAAGTAATTGTAGCGGAACTCTAACAGGAAACGTAACTGCGAAAGTCGCAAGCTCATCATATTAAAAATATAGAACGAGACAAATATCACATGGAGCTTATATATATATATATATATATATATATGTATATATATATATATATATATATATATATATATATATATATATATATATATATATATATATATATATATATATATATATATCTTTATATATATACACTTTAAATGTATGCGTCAGCCTACCCGTGTAATGTTATACTCACATGACAACTGTCGTTTTCATATTCAGTGGTATCTTGATCAGAGGAAGGGTAGCTCAAAGGCACCCGCTCTGCTGTGTGTTGTTCTGACTTGTCTACTGTGGTATACCTAGGTGGTTGTAACAAAGTACTTAACATCTGCCAATCTTTCACTGTTCCACCACTTTCGCTATTTGCCTTCATCATGTCCATCTCTCTGTGTGCTACGTGGAGGAAGTTATCGGATATTTGTCGCCGGGTGTTTTCCCTTTGTTTTCTTTGTCGACGTAAGCATACGAAAAGGATGACCGTCATGACGATAAAAAGTACCAGCAACGCACCTGATAAAATGAATATTATGATGATATTGCGAGACAGCCATGGTGGTCCGCCACTCTTCAAAGCCAAATTCTCCTCCTTGTCGACGACGTGTACCGTCACCAAAGCAGATGAACTGTGTAGAGGCGGAACCCTCCCCGTAGCTTTGACAATGAACTTGTACACTCTCTGCTTATTCCGGACCAGGAGTGCGGTAGTTTTCAAGGTACCAGTTGTCTTGTCAATAACAAATAAGTCACCATCAGTAGACGAGACTTCGACATCTTCAATGGTTAATTCAAACTTATTAAAGGGCTCTGTATCTGCATCTGTTACTTGTATCTTACCAACTACCTGTCCTGGTGGCTTTTTCTCGAGCACATAGAATTTGTACTTACTCTGTGAGAACTGCGGTTTTTCGTCGTTCGAGTCGAGTATGCGGATAATAAGTGAAGCACTAGATGTGTGGGACGGCTTGCCTTGATCACTAGCGTACACGGTGGCTTTTATTTCCTTCAATTGTTCTCGATCTAACTTATCACGAGTTGCAATTCTGCCAGTATTTCGGTCTATACTGAGTTGCTGTGATGAATGTGGGTCTAAACTAAAGCTTAACCTTCCATTTCGTCCACTGTCTTCATCTGTACAATTTACTTGTGTAACTAGGCCACCGATTTCAATATTTTCCCTAACTTTGATCAAAATCTTTTCTTGTGAAAATAATGGTACATTATCATTTTCATCAATGATTGAAACAGTTAATTGTTTTGAGTTTGATAATGGTGGATTACCACGATCCTGGCATCGTACAATTATTAAATATTTAGAGAGCTCTTCTCGGTTAAATACAGCTCTAGTCACTATCTTGTATTTATTTTGATAGATATGTTCCAATCCAAAACGATTGTCACTCAAGGAGCAACTAAACTCAGCATTAGTGCCACTGTCCAGGTCTTCAATAGTCACAAGTGAAACAACAGTGTCTAGTGGTGCATTTTCAGCCACCCCGGTCTGTCCGTCTTCCTGTATTTCATGAAACTGAATCTGAGGGGCGTGGTCATTTACTTCAATTATATGTATTTTTACCACAGTTTTATCTGAAAACGGACTTTCTCCCATGTCTTGTGCCACCACAGAAAAAGCATAAACATGCTTTTCTTGATAGTACAACTTATTTTTTAAAATTATGACGCCTGTGTTTTCCTCTATAAAAAACGACTGCATGTCCAATGCTGGGGTATTTGGAGCAAATGAATACAGAATTTGGCCATTCGAACCACTATCGGCATCCGTAGCCGTCACAGAAACTATTCTTGTGTTTAATGTCGTATTTTCTAATATGTGTCGTTCATACAATTCACTAATAAACTGTGGTTTATTATCATTGATGTCCATCACGGATATCTTGACGACGACTGCTCCAGATTTTGAAGGGGAACCTCCATCTTCAGCTAAAATCTTAAACTCATATGAATCAAGTGTTTCTCTGTCTAAGGGACTATTTAGTATTATATCGATGAGATCACCGTTGGCTTCATTCTTGACTTTCATGCCGAATACTGGGGATGAAGAAATCATGATGTAATCTTTGACACCATAGACTTTGCTGTCTTTGTCGATAGCCCCCGCAATCTGCTTTACAACACCAACAGGTCGCGATTCCGATATACTGAAACTAACCAGGTCCTGGAGAAATTCTGGCTGATTATCATTTATGTCGAGAACAGTAACTTGTAACCTTATTATCTGAAAATACTGCATAGGGCGAACCGCTATGTTCAAAGTCAAGACACACTCTTCTTTACCTACACATACGGACTCTCTGTCAAGTCGGCCTGCCGTTGTAAGTTCGCCACTACTGTCAGATAAACTAAACAGACCTGCGTTCGTCTCGTCATTGTTAAGAAATCTAAATTTCAGTTTTCTTAAAACTGAACTGGTGTATTTTGAAGGCAACCCAGCATCCGTTGATACATCTCCCAGTACTGTGCCGATAGGGACCTCGTCCTGTACCGTGTATTCCAATGTGCTTTGGCACAGCACACACACAAAACAGAGACATAAAGTTATTCCTAGCATTTCACAAAGTATTAATGACTTCATAGTGAATTAAATCCGACTTCTGTTTGTATAATTTGTGCCCAAATATCCTTATTGTGGTGAAGCCTCGCGCGCGCGTTAATGTTGCTTGTTCCCACGAAGCTCTGCCAGTTGAAACATCGAAAAGAAGAGCAATAATATCACCTGTTCAAATCGGCAAATATTTCGCCCAAATGACCAAAGCACACATGTCGTATGATTTCGTATTGGAATCTATACAAGAAAACTGTAATTGTAATCCATGAAACTGAGTAAAACATCGCAAAATCAGCGTTAAAATGCAGAATGACGAACGCTTAACAGACACAATATGGCGCTGATTTGCTTCTCCCCATTTAACTACGTCACATGTCCTAGTTTCCCTACATAAATTAGGCTCTGAACTGTGGCCAGAGAGCTAGAGTGGCGGCGCTGTAAGTTGCATGTAACATGAAAAGATTTGAGCAGCGCACAATACACTGGGAAGATGCGAATTAATGTAAAAATACATCTATACCGACAAAAACGTTGTTAAGTGTTTCATGAAGGTTTCCTGGGGATCTTGCATCTGGACTTGTACGTTTGCAGCATAATATGTACACCTGCGATGACGCGGTTTTATAGAATGCATTGTAACTGTAGTTCACAAATTGGCACCTGAATGCTCTGGAATATCATATACTTTTTTCAAAGTTGAAACAATGTTTTCCATGTACAAATTCATAAATGCAGCCACATGGGAAACTATTAGCAACGGTGGTAGTAGGTGATATTATACATGTCCTTTCAGTTTGCTGCTTGCCCACAGAATAATAAAGCAAAATATAATACTTCCTTCGTCATAAGCACTTTTATAGTATACCTGGGATATAAAAGCTAAATCTATCCTCATATGAGAATATCCTGTACGGTATATGTTTGATTTTTCTCTGTTTTATACCTGATTAATAATGCAATGTTTTCAAATCTAATATGATCATGGTACAAAACAGATCGTCTACACCTTATGAAGTCAATATAGCCCCCGCCCCCCGGAAAATATACATTAATAAATAAAACTCTTTTCCTAGCGTTGAAAATGTTGGAGCATTCATAAAGTGCTAGGTCACTGCGACATTGATAGACACAAGATAAAACTAAGAAAAACACAATCGTATCAAATTGCTGTTCCACAGCTAAGAGAATAAAACCACTCACATGACAACTGTCGTTTTCATATTCTGTAGTATCTTGATCAGAGGAGGGGTAACTTAAAGGTACCCGCTCTGCCACCTGTGGTTGGTCTGATTTGTCCACAGTGGCGTACCTTGGAGGTTGCAATAAAGTACTCAACATTTGCCAGTCTTTGACTGTTCCGCCACTTTCACTGCTTGCCTTCATCATATCCATTTCTCGATGAGCAACGTGCAGAAAATTATCTGAAATCTGTCGCCTGGAACTTTCTTTCTGCTTTCTTTGTCGACGTAAGCAAACAATAAGTATGATCACCATAGTAATAAACAGTAACAATAAAGCACCTGATAAAATGAAGATAATTATCATATTCCGAGACACCCGAGAGACGCCTCCGCTTTGTAAAGCCATGTTTTCTTCCTCATCAACCACAAGCACTGTTACCTTTGCGATGGAGCTGTCCCATGGAGGTAGGTCTTCAGTGGCTTTAACCACGAACTCAAACACTCGTTGATTATTACGAACGAGGAGCGTGGTAGTCTTTAAAACGCCCGTTTCTTTATCAATTACAAAGAAATCGCCAGTAGTAGAAGATTCCTCGGTGCCCTCTATGGTTAATTTAAACTTATTGAATGGATGAGAATCTGCATCTGTCACCTGCACTCTGCCTACAACTAGCCCAGGTGGCTGTTTTTCCAGAACATAGAATGTATATTTATTCTGTGAGAACTTTGGTTTCTCATCGTTTGAATCCAGAATTTTGAAAATAACTGTGACACTGGAGGTGTGGGACGGCTCGCCTTGATCAATGGCAAACACAATGGCTTCATACTCCTGACGCACTTCGCGGTCAAAATGGTGAACTGGTGTTATTATACCAGTATTTGGATCTATTTTGATTTGTTGTCTTGCCTGTACATTTAAACTAAAATTAACCTTTCCATTTCGCCCTATGTCCTTATCAGTACAATTTATCTGCGTGACATAATCGCCAAGCTTAACATTTTCTCTCACTCGGACTGACAATATTGCTTGTGGGAAAATTGGAATATTATCATTCTCATCAATGATGGAGACAGTGAGTTCAACTGAGCTTGATAATGATGGTTGGCCACGATCCCGGCATCGTAAAATTAACACATATTTAGAGATTTCTTCTCTGTCAAATACAGTTTTGGTAACTACCTTATATTCACTTTGGTATATATGTACTAGTCCGAAACGGTTATCACTAAGGGTACATCTAAATTCAGCATTTGTGCCGCTATCCAAATCTCTAATAGTCACCAATGCTACCACAGTGTTTACTGGTGCATTTTCGTGGACTCTTAAATGTCCATCGTCCTTCAAGTCCCGAAACTTGATATGAGGTGCATGATCGTTAACTTCAATTACATGTATTTTCACAATGGTATTGTCCCAAAATGGAATGTCTGCCATGTCGGTTGCGACAACGGACAGGACATAGGTATGTTTTTGTTGATAATTTAATTTCCTGGTAAGTGTTATAACCCCTGTTTTTCTATGCAAAGAAAACGTTTCTTTATCCAATTGGGGTGTGTTTGAAGCAAACGAATATATCACTTGTCCATTTGGGCCATTATCTGCATCTGTAGCTTTCACAGAAGTTATTCGTGAATTCAGAGTCGTATTTTCCAATATCTGTCGCTCGTACGATTCACTGGTAAATCGTGGTCTGTTATCATTAACGTCCACTACAGAGACCTTAACAATGACTGATCCAGACCTTTGAGGCGAACCCCCGTCTTTCGCTACCAGCTTAAATTGATAAGAGTCACGTTTTTCTCTGTCCAAGGGACCGTTTAGTAATATATCTATCAGATCACCATTTACTTGCTTCTCAACCCGCATTCCAAAAACAGATGTAGCAGAAATCATGACGTAATCTTTGACACCATTGACGCCACTGTCTTTGTCTAATGCTCCCGAAATCTGCTTGACAACACCAAGAGGGCTTCCTTCTGATATACCCAAACTTACCGTATCTTCTGGGAATTCTGGCTTGTTATCATTTATATCAGGCACAGTAATTCGCACCTGGATTATTTGAAAATACTGCATAGGGCGTACTTCAACATTTAAATTCAAGACGCACTGTATTTTACCTATACATATGGAGTCTCTGTCTAATCTCCCGGCAGTTTTAAGTATTCCTCCACGTTCAGACACACTGAAAATACTGGTTTCCGAGTTACCATTGTTCATAAACCTAAATTTCAATTTTCTTAAGACTGTTCTATCATGCTTCGAAAGTAATCCAGCATCCATAGATACATCACCAAGAACTGTCCCGACGGGAACCTCCTCATGTATCGTATATTCTATTGCACTTTGACAGAGCACCAACACAAAACAGATACATAAAATAAATCCCGATCTTTCAGAAAATATTAATAGCTCCATAATGACTTAATTCGGAATTTTTTTAACATTCCCAATTCAAATATCCACCTGGTCATATCAGACAACCATCACGTTATGCCGCTGGTTCGCACAATGCTCAGTAACCAGTTGAATACGTTCGAGCAAACATATCCAGGTGATGCCAGACCAAATTTCGTCTATATGACTTTAGTACATATGTTGTATGATTCCTTATCTCCAACTTGATAAGTTGCCTCCATGAGCTACGACTGAAACTTTGAAAAGCACAGATAAATCGACGCAAAAAATCCAGATTGAAGAACGCTGAAACAGACACAATATGGCGCTGCTTTGCTTGATGCTCGCTGCCTACGTCATATGTCCTAGTTTCCACGCATACATTAGGCTCTGCCACTGTGGCCATAAGCTACAGTGGCGGCGTTGCTAGCACAGTTGCACATTGCGTGTTCAGAACAGAATACTGCTGGAGCGCAAGGTATAGCCAATGGATTGCACGTTAATACAAACGCAACATACGTAATAGCAATGTCAGCAATCTGACATTATGTTTTACCTTAGAACATAAATTTCTAACATTAGACATGACATACAATTGTAACAAAATTTTATACAATATATTTGCGTCATATATGCTAAGATATCCACCTTTCAACGGTAGGCAATCCAAACAAAAAAACGCAGCAAACTAAAGTTGTGATCCTGTCTACGTTTAGCAACCTATGCAGTTCTGCTTCAAATTATCCATCACTTTGCTTTGGTAACATTATGTGTTTAACCCACGCACTTACAATGCGACTTACTGCTATGGAAAACATTACAATATATTACAAACATATACGATTACCCGCATAAAATTACATAAAGCAAAGATAGAAAGTAAGGTCAGCGTTTCCTCATATATATATATATTCTTGGTGGGAAGGGGCGTTGGTGTTAAAATGGGGAAATTCTCATATGATAAGAATTTCAGCGATATCAAAATAAGTCAACTATAACTCAGACCCACCTCGCGTTAAAGGAAACAATTATCTTCGCCTATACTTGCTAATAGCTGATCAATAGCCAGGATCTTTATATACTCACATGGCAACTGTCGTTTTCATATTCTGTGGTGTCTTGATCAGAGGATGGGTAACTTAACGGTACCCGTTCTGATGCGTGTGGCTGTTCTGATTTGTCTACTGTGGCATATCTTGGCGGTTGTAACAAAGTACTCAACATTTGCCAATCTTTGACTGTTCCGCCACTTTCACTGCTTGCCTTCATCATGTCCATTTCCCGATGGGCAACGTGTAGGAAATTATCTGAAATCTGTCGCCTGGAACTTTCTTTCTGCTTTCTTTGTCGACGCAAGCATAAAGTAAGTATGACCACCATAGCAACAAGTAACAACAATAAAGCGCCCGATAAAATAAAGATAATGATCATGTTACGAGACACCCATGAGGCTCCTCCGCTCTGTAAAGTCATGTTTTCCTCCTCGTCAACCACATACACTGTTACCTTTGCCACGGAGGTGTACCTTGGAGGTTCTTCTTCCGTAGCTTTGACAACAAACTCATACACTCGCTGCTTATTTCGTACGAGCAGCGTGGTGGTCTTCAACACACCTGTATCTTTATTAATAACAAAGAAGTCGCCTGCATTCGAGAATTTTTCGGCATCTTCTACAGTTAATCTAAATTTGTTAAATGGCGCTGAGTCAGCGTCAGTCACATGTACCTTACCCACTTGCAGCCCAGGTGGTCTTTTTTCCAACACATGGAATACATACTCATTCTGTGAGAACTGTGGCTTTTGGTCGTTTGAATCCATGATGTTCAATACTAATGTGGCACTAGATGTGTGTGTTGGCTTGCCTTGGTCCCTGGCGAACACGATGGCTTCAAACGTCTGCAGTCGTTCACGATCAAACTGGCCCAAAGCAGTTATAATTCCAGAAGTTTTGTCTATGCTGATCTGCTGTGATGACTGAGCATTCACAGAAAAGCTGAGTTTACCATTTAGCCCAATGTCTTTATCTGTGCAATTAAGGCGGGTAATAAAACTACCTCTTTTTATATTTTCTTTTATTTTCACCGCGAACGTGGGTTGTGAAAATGCTGGAACATTATCGTTCTCATCAAGAATGGCAACGGAGAGTTTCTTTGAGCTTGATAACGGTGGTTTACCTCGATCCTGGCAACGTATAGATATTGAATATTTCGATATTAATTCTCTGTCAAATACAACTGTAGTGACTACTGTATACTCATTCTGGTAAACAGGTTTCAAAGCAAAACGATTATCACTTAGGGCACAACTAAATTCTGCATTTGTGCCACTATCCAGGTCTCGTATGGCCACAAGAGCGACCACGGAGCCAACTGGCGCATTTTCCTTCACTCCAATCCGCCCATCGTTTTTCAAGTCATGAAAGCGAATTTCAGGAGCATGGTCATTGACTTCAATTACACATAATTTCACAATAGTGTTCGCGGAAAATGGACTATCCCCCATGTCTTGTGCAACAACTGAAAAAACGTAAGAGTTTTTGTCCCGATAAGACAATTTTTTATTCAAAGTTATAATTCCTGTATTTTCGTCAACAGAAAAAGTCTGCTTATCAGCCAAAGGGGTATTTGTAGCGAACATATATCTAACTTTCCCATTTTTACCAATGTCCAAGTCAACAGCTTTCACAGACACTATTTTGGAACCAACAGTTGCATTTTCTGATACATGTCGTTCATATGTTTCACTGGTAAATCGTGGCGCATTATCATTGGCGTCGTCTACAGCTATCTTGACGATGACGGATCCGGACTTTTGGGGGGATCCACCATCATTGGCTATGATCTTGAACTCGTATGAGTCACGTTCTTCCCGGTCTAGAGAATCATTTAGTATTATATCTATGAAGTCACCATTAGCTTCTTTCTTAACCTGCATCCGAAAGTCCGCAGAGGCAGAAATCATGACGTAATCTTTGACACCATTTACCCCACTGTCTTTATCTACAGCTCCTGAAATCTGTTTGACAACACCAACAGCACTTAATTCAGGTATACCGAAACTGATGGTATCTTCCGGAAATTCTGGCTTATTGTCATTTTTATCAAGGATAGTAATCTGTACCTGAAGAATTTGAAAGTACTGCATTGGGCGCACTGCGATGTTGAAATTCAGTTGGCACTGTGTTTTGCCAATACAAATGGCATCTCTGTCTACACGCCCTGCAGTCTTTAATATTCCTTCACGTTCAGATACAGTAAAAAGAGCTATGGCCCCCTCATCGGTATTTAAAATGCTAAATTTTAACTTATTCAAAACCAATCTATCATATCTCGATATCAAACCTGAATCCCTAGAAAGATCGCCAAGTATTGTTCCTACAGCAAGCTCCTCGGTTATTGTATATTTCATGCCGCTTTGGCACCACACACATACAATAGCGACATGTATAGCCACAGATAGCCTTATGGAAGTCATAGATAACTTCATGATGATGTTTAATCCAAAATTCCTTGTGCCATGCATAAGCAAAAACGTTCTAATAACGCCATCAGGTCTGCATGATATAAGTCGTAGTGCCTGCCAGCACAAAGCTCAAATTGCTGCTACATGGGGCACTCAAACATTGTCACTTTCACGTCGTTTCTTTGCCGGATATTGTGTACACAAAGCTAATATACCCACTCTGTAAGATTCCATATGCAAAAGTTGAAAGCCAGTTAATGTATCCGACAGACGAAACATTGTAGGACATCGTAATATGAATGTTTAAGTTCACGAGAACCAAACACTGCTACAGACACAATATGGCGCTGGCCTGCTTTATGCCAGTGATCTACGTCACATGCCCTCGTTTCCATGCATACATTAGGCTCTGCCACTGTGGCCATGAGCTACAGTGGCGGCGCTGGTGTTGTTAATGGCATCCATAAAAGCAATCAGTAGTCTTTTTACGCGTTTGTAGGTAAATTTCATTTGTGCATATGTTGTGTAATAATAAGCTGCTGTGAAACGCTGAGGTAATGTTTCACTTATATCATATGTATCAACAAAATAATCCTCCACCAAAAAACCTATACATTTTATATTTACCAGAGCATTCGCTGAGAACATTATTTCCGTGACCGTTTCTCCTTGACTGGTACTGCCTAAAAGACGTTTTATTCTTGTGTCCCTCATTATGAAACTAATAAATATCTTATATGCGTTTGACATGAACATCATTTCAAAATACATTCTGACTACCAACGCGGGTCGGTTGCCATATTAGCTAACAAGAAACAGACAGTACTAAATCATTTTCAGGTATTTGTTAAAAATATATGATACTATGGTCTAAACTGTGCGCGATTTCTGACACACAACTGAAGAAATCGACAACTGACCTACGAATTACGCATTTTATCCATCCAGTAAACAAACATTGTCATATGCTGTGGGAATCCACGTCAAAATCTTCAGTGGAAACTGTTTTGCAGTATCATTATTTAAAACATTAAACACACAACTTTAAAATGAAGGTAACTCGCCAAACAGTGTATCTAAATGCCTGATTGTTCATATACTCACATGACAACTGTCGTTTTCATACTCAGTTGTATCTTGGTCAGAGGATGGATAGCTTAAAGGTACACGCTCTGGTATCTGTGGCTGCTCTAATTTGTCAACAGTAGCATACCGAGGCGGTTGTAACAGAGTACTCAACATTTGCCAATCTTTGACTGTTCCGCCACTTTCGCTGCTTGCCTTCATTATATCCATTTCTCTATGAGCAACGTGTAGGAAATTGTCTGATATCTGTCGCCTAGTGCCTTCCTTTTCCTTTCGTCGTCGACGTAAGCACACGACAAGGATGGTTACCATAGCAACAAAGAGTAACAACAAAGCACCTGATAATATAAAGATAATGATCATATTCCGGGAGAGCCATGACGTTCCACCACTCTGAAGAGCAAAGTGTTCCTCTTCATCAACGACATACACCGTAACTGTCGCCACTGAGGTGTGCCAAGGTGGAAGATCGCCGGTGGCTCTCACAACAAAGTCATACACCCTCTGCTTAGTTCGCACGAGGAGCGTGGTAGTTTTGAGAACACCCGTTGTCTCATGAATAACAAAAAAATCATCGGAATCAGACGATTTTGTGGCTGCTTCAATTGATAATTTGAACCTGTTGAACGGCTCAGTGTCGGCATCAGTCACATAAACTCGACCTACTTCCAATCCAGGTGGTCGTTTCTCCAGCACATAGAATGTATATTTATTTTGTGAGAACTTTGGTTTCTCATCGTTAGAGTCAAGTATGTTAAAAACAAGCGTGGCACTAGAGGTGTGGGAGGGCTCCCCGTGGTCACTGGCATATACTACTGTTTTGTATTCATTATGCAATTCTCGGTCAAACTTTCGAAGTGCAGTAATTACTCCAGTGTTCCTATCTATCCTCATCTGTGCTGACTGTGCACTTAGACTAAAGCTAATTTTAGCGTTCTCTCCTATGTCGTTGTCCGTACAATTTATTTGAGTTACATATTTGCCAATTTCTGTATTTTCGTTCACGTCAACTAACACATGCGATTGTGGAAATATTGGAACATTATCATTTTCATCAAGAATTGACACTGTGAATTGCTTTGCGCTCGATAATGGTGGTTTCCCATGATCCTGGCAACGTATGCTTACTGTATACTTTGATATCTCTTCTCTGTCAAAGACAGCTTTGGTTACTATCTTATATTCATTTTCATAGATATGTTCCAGTCTGAAACGGTTATCATTTAGAGCACAACTAAATTTTGCATTTCTGCCACTGTCCATGTCCCGTATAGCCACGAGTACCACCAACGTGTCTATTGGCACATTTTCCATCACTCCAATCTGCCCGTTTTTCTTTACGTCACGAAACTTGATTTGAGGAGCATGATCATTTACTTCAATTACATGTATTTTCACAACAGCATACACAGAAAGAGGAGTTGCGCCCATATCTTGTGCGACAACAGAGACAGTGTAAGAATGCTTCGTCTCGTATTTAAACCTCTTTTTGAGAGTTATTACTCCTGTGTTTTGATTTAAAGAAAAAGTCTGCTTTACCAGTGGACGCGTATTTGGGGGAAAGAAATACCTTATTTGCCCATTACGTCCAATATCTAAATCCTCAGCTTCTACCGTTATTATTCTCGAATTGACAGTTGCATTTTCTAAAACATGTTGCTCATACGTTTCACTGGTAAACCTAGGTATATTGTCATTAACATCAGATATAGATATCTTGATCAAGACTGATCCTGACTTTTGAGGGGACCCTCCATCAGTTGCCAAAATTTTGAACTCGTACGAGTCAAGTTTTTCTCTGTCCACTGGGCTGTTTAAGATTATGTCTATGAAATCTCCGTCTACTTGCTTCTTAACCTGCATCCGAAAGACTGAAGTAGTTGAAATCATAGCATAATCTTTTATACCATTGATCCCACTGTCTCTATCTAATGCCCCGGCAATCTGCTTGATAACGTCAAGGGGATGAGATTCTGATATATGCAAGTAGATGGTTTCTTTAGAAAATTCGGGTTTATTGTCGTTTTCATCAAGAACTATAATCCGTACCTGGATTATTTGAAAATATTGCACTGGGCGTACTGCAATGTTTAAATTCACCACACACTGTTGTTGGTCAACGCATATTGTGTCCCTGTCTAACCGCCCTGCAGTTTTCAGTATTCCACTTTGCTCGGTTACGCTAAACGGACCACTTCCAGGGTCATCTCGGTCCAAAAAGTTGAAACTAAGTGTTTTTAAAACAGGTCTACTATACTTTGAAGGTAAACCTGCATCTATTGCTATGTTTCCCAGTATTGTTCCAGCGGGAACTTCCTCCATTGTTGTGTACTCTAATATATTTTGACAAGAAACATACACAATGTACAAATGGGGAAGTATGCTGCATGTAACGAAGAATATTACTTGCTTCATATTGACATAAATCCAGAACCATGTGTGATGCGTCTGTCCGAATATTCAAATTCCAGATTTAAGCATGGCCCTGCTTTACATTGAAAGTGCCCATGCACACAAAGCACGCAGCTCGGAGCTGTTATTGGAGTCAATGTACAGAAAAGATATGTCAGTTCCATGTAGTTGTATCGACACAATCCTTTGTCTCATGACCACTAAATCCACACTGCAGGATTCTGTGTGCTCACTGTAACCAGTTGGTTCTATGTTTGACCAATGAAATGGTGACAGATATCTTAGAATCAACGCATAAATTTCAGAGACGAACACTTACGCGTACACAATATGGCGCTGGCTTGCTGGAGTGAAGTAAGCTACGTCACGTCCTAGTTTCCGTGCATATATTAGGCTCTGTATTGTGGCCATCAGCTGCAGTGGCGGCGCTGGTGCACTAGTTGCAAGTGCCATTGGCGGGGACAAGGGATCTACCACGTGCATGTGTCAGGGATTTTAAAAGAAGTACTATGGGTAAGCGCAGCTCTTATTCTGACTTCTGGCATAGGCGAAGTGTATTTATTGGAATAACAGATCTATCTGTGGATTTATCCAACTTGCATTAATTTTTTAACTCTTCTAGTGCCACGTTTTGACTGAGTCAGAATTTTTCCTTGGCGCGCTTTTGGTGACCAGAAATTTTTTTGCCTGAACCATTTTCATGGCCTCGGTCACTGTAAGCATGATGATACTTGCATAAAGGCTCAAAATATTCATACTCAACAATATGAATCTGGCATCGTTATGTCAGTTTAGAGCACATTCTTTGGTTTTGTTTTTGTTTTTTTTGTTTTTGTTGTTGTTGTAAAAATTGGCCATAAAAGAGTTAATGTAGTTCACATGCATGTCATGCTCTGCCACCGGTTCGCATCTTATCTTTCAGACTAGTTTGTGGATGCAAACCGTCGATGTCTTCTCATATAATTGACCGTTCAAACAAAATTGAACGCCCAAATCAACCCGAGAAGATGAACTATAAACATGTATAACCCATTAAATTTGTAAAGAAGGCTATTGCTGTATTGATTCCAACCAGGTGAAGACACCGTTGTGATTGTTCTACATTATCTGTGATAAAAAGAGCGAACAATAAATGAAGCAAAATACCGGGATACATAACTAATCGGGCAATTTCGATATATTCAGTTTTATCGCCAAGTACAATATTAGCCAAATGCAAACAGGCTGCACAAAAAATACTCACATGACAACTGTCGTTTTCATATTCAGTAGTATCTTGGTCAGAAGACGGGTAACTTAATGGGACTCTTTCCTCAGCATGTAATTGTTCAGATTTATCTACAGTGGCATATCTTGGCGGCTGCAACAATGTACTCAACATCTGCCAGTCTTTTACAGTTCCCCCACTCTCACTACATGCCTTCATCATATCCATTTCCCTATGAGCCACGTGGAGAAAATTATCTGAAACTTGTCGTCTGGCATTTGCCTTTTGCCTGTGCTTTCGGCGTAGGCATATAACAAGAATGGTCACCATGGCAATGAAGAGCAAAAACAATGCACCTGACAATACGAAAATGATAATCATGTTTCGCGAAAACTTGGATGGTTCCGCATCTTTTAGGGCAAGATTTTCTTCCTCGTCAACCGCGATTACTGTCACTTTTGCCATGGACGTGTGCCAGGGGGGATGCACATCCGTAGCTTTTATCATAAATTTGTAGCTGCGCTGCTTATCGCGGACTAGTAGCGTGCTTGTTTTTATTATGCCATCAGTTTCCTCAACAGTGAAGTAGTCGTGGGAATTGCCCAATTCGTCGATCCCTTCAATCGAAAGACGATATTTATTGAAAGGGTCTAAATCTGAATCCGTTACAATTACCCGGCCTACTTCCAAACCTGGGGGCCTCTTTTCAAGAACATAGAAAGTGTAGCTTTCTTGTGAAAATCTAGGTTTTTGATCATTGACATCCAAGATTGTTACAGACACCTTGGCACTAGACGAGAGGGGCGGATCACCATGATCAGACGCAAATACCATGAACTCCACTTTTTTAAGTTTCTCTCGATCAAAAACTTGCAAAGCTGTGATTTTTCCCGTTTTGCTATTTATGCTGAACATGTGTGAAAGTTTTGATTCAGATGAAAAAGTGACTTCTGTGTTCATCCCGCTGTCTCTGTCTGTACAGTTCACAACCGTAACAAAATCACCTATTTTGTTGTTTTCCTTCACTGCAGCAAAGAACGTTGACTTTGTGAACATTGGAGCGTTCTCATTCTCGTCCATTATGTTTACTGTAATTTTTTCAGACGTGGCGAGAGGTGGTTTTCCGCGATCTTGGCAACGTATAATTATGTCATATGATGATCTCTCTTCTCTATCAAATATAACTCGGGTCACCACTTTATACTCGTTGAGATATACATGCTCCAAGCCAAAACGGTTATCACTTAGAGTGCAGCTAAACTCTGCGTTCGTTCCACTGTCCATGTCTTTAATAGATATGTGCGCTACTACAGTATCTGGTCTTGCGTTTTCCTTTACACTGATGTGCGCGTTTTTCTCTAAGTCATGAAACTGAATTGTAGGGGCATGGTCATTTGTTTCAATCACTTTTATTTTTACTGTGGCTTCCACACTGAATGGGTTTGACCCCATATCTTGTGCTACAACAGACAACGTATGTGTTCTTTTTCTTTGATAGTTTAATTTTTGTTTTAAAGTTATATACCCGGTGGTTTCGCTAATCGCAAATGTTTGCTTGTCCAGCTCAAGAGTCCGAGGAGAAAAGTAATATTTTATTCTTCCATTCATACCCATATCGACATCCACGGCCTTCACAGAAATCACTCTTGAATTTACCGTTAAATTCTCAAAAATATTTCGCTCGTACACATTTTTCGTAAACACTGGAATATTATCATTAATATCCGTAACTGAAATCTTGACTATGACTGATCCTGACCTTGAGGGTGAGCCTCCGTCGGAAGCAATAATTTTGAGTTGATATGAGTCAACTTTCTCTCTGTCCACTGGAGTGTCCAATATTACTTTTATGCCATCGGTACTTGGATGTTTGTCAACCTCTATCCGAAATATTGACGCAGATGAAATCATGATGTAATCTTTCACACCATTCTTCCCACTATCCTTGTCCAATGCACCAGGAATTACTTTAATTATACCAGTGGGTCTATTTTCTGGCAAATTAATACTTATAACATCTTTAGGAAATTCTGGATGATTGTCATTTAAATCAAGTACAGTAATCCGCACCTGAATTATCTGAAAGTACTGCAAAGGACGCACCGCCACGTCTGCCTTTAAAACGCATTTCGTCTGTTTCAGGCATATGTTGTCTCGGTCTAAACGCCCGCTTGTTCTTAAAACTCCCCTCGATTTTGTTACACTGAGGACTCCATTGTCCGACTCACCATCGTCAACAAATGTGAACCGTAATAATTGCAAGACAGAGCTGTCATACTTGGAAGCCATTCCCGCATCCACTGATAGATCTCCCAGTACTGTACCAACTGGAACCTCCTCCATGACTGTGTATTCTAACTTCAGCTGACAATGAACAAGCACCCAACAGGAACTAAAATATAGTTCTAAAATAGTATACAAGCTTATGTACTTCATAGTGAATATAATTCACAGTCATCTCACACACTTAATCGCCACTATTTCAGTCCACCAATATAAAATGATAAAGCTGCATGTCCCTTTCAAGCATTAGGCAGCTACTACTATTGTCCACAAACGAACTCACACTGCCACTTCCTGCGTATTGGCAAAATCGGCAAGCATATAGTACAATAATTCTTTCTGTAGGGTACCTTACATCCACATGCACATATTACTCATGTTTCTGACATCCGAAGCTCTCCATTAGTTCACAGAAACATCGGAAAATTCCACAGACATAAACACGAGCGGAGATGCAATATGGCGCTGGCCCTGCTGAACTGAATGATCTACGTCACATGTCCCAGTTTTCATGCATACATTAGGCTCAATCTCTGTGGCCGTAGCTACAGTGGCGGCGCGTATGCATGCAGAGCGCAGAGTTGTATGATTCTGACAATAAATGCAGAGACAGGACTCACGGTGTTGTGTGCTGTAATAGGTACCGGATATATATTATATCAGACAAAAGCGCAAATGAACACAGTAGCTCCAATGAAGTACATGTCATACCTGCCAGTGTACAGCGAATGGACAATTTTACATACAGCTAATCATCATTTGTTTGCATATGCACCACAATGAACGACAAATCAGGTAACTACATGATTCTGCATTCACCTGAAATATGCCCCGTTGAACACTTAGATTAAAGGAATAGTATCTTGATCTGTTGCTGTACATAATTCCAAAATAATTCCCTCTTATTTCAGGTATCTTTCACTCAGGTGTCCCCTTTTGAAAAAAAAAAGAAGAAGGAGCGTATACTTTCATCCTTAGCTGGCAACTGAAAGGATCCCCATTTGTTTAGGTATGCGGAACACTGTCCATATCGCCTCCTAACTACTTATATTCCCACTTCAACTTTGGTCCATATGATAAATCTAGTTCTCCAGTGCCATAGTGGTTCAAGCTTTTTGGTCACCAATTACCTGTTAGTTGGTAATTGTACACATACATATGCCAATATTTAAATTTATCTAGATTTTAAACATAAAATACCAGCGTATCTTTATAAACAAAAGCATATAATAATAATAATAATAATAATAATAATAATAATAATAATAATAATAATAATAATAATAATAATAATAATAATAATAATAATAAATAAATAAAATGATCCAATGGTCAAAGAACCGAATGAAAATGATCAGTTACATGACACAAATCAGAACACTGCAATGTACTTACATGGCAACTGTCATTTTCATACTCAGTTGTATCTTGGTCAGAGGAAGGGTAACTTAAAGGTATATGCTCCTCTATAGGTGGTTCAGATTTATCAACAGTGGCATATCTTGGTGGCTGTAATAGAGTACTCAACATTTGCCAATCTTTTACAGTTCCGCCGCTCTCACCATTAGCTTTCATCATATCCATTTCTCTGTGCGCGACATGCAGGAAATTGTCAGATATTTGTCGCCGGACATTTTCCTTTTGTCTGCGTCGTCGACGAAGACATATGGCCAGGATTATCACCATAACCACAAACAGAAGAAGTAATGCACCTGATAATATAAATATAATAATCAGATTACGTGAAAGCCAAGCCAGTCCCCTGCTTTGTAGAGCTAAATTTTCCTCTTCGTCGACCACATGGACTTTTACTTTTGCCAAGGAACTATGCATTGGAGGAAGGTCATCAGTAGCACGAATCATAAATTCATATATGTTCTGCCTATTACGAACAAGGAGAGTCGTGGTGGTTAAAATCCCAGTATTTTGGTCCACGGTAAAATAGTCCTGAGACCCAGGATATGCAACATCACCTTCAATTGATAAGTGAAATTTACCAAATTGATCTGTGTCTCCATCAGTTACATGCACCCGGCCGACTTCCAACCCTGGAGGTCGCTTCTCTAGAACATGGAAAATATATTTTTCTTGTGAAAACGTAGGCTTCTCATCGTTGGTGTCCAGTATCGTTATGGTTACTCTGGCGCTGGAACTTAGGGGTGGGTCACCTTGGTCCGAGGCATATACTGTTGTTTCCACCTGTTGTAACTTTTCCCTGTCAAATACCGTGCCAGCTGTAATCTTTCCTGTTTTACGATTTATCCTCAACATATGCGAGTCCTTTGAATGCAAAGTAAATCGAATACCTCTGCTTCCGTCCGTATCTCTGTCTGTACAGTTTATCCAGATTATAAAGTCACCTACTTCATTATTTTCCATTACTGTTGCCAAATAGTGAGACTTACTGAAAGCGGGAGCGTTTTCATTTTGATCTAAGACAATGACGGGGAACTGTTTTGAACTTGAGAGTGGTGGATTGCCCTTATCCTGACAACTAATTTCAACGATATATTCAGATGCCTCTTCTCTGTCAAATACGGCTGTCGTTACTATCTTATACTCATCTAGGTAAACGTGCTGTATACTGAATCGGCTATCACTCAGGATACATCTGAACTCTGCATTTCTTCCGCTGTCTAAATCTCGTATTGAAACATGTGCTACGACAGTGTCTGGTGCGGTGTTTTCCATAACTTCAAAATGTTCTTTTTTCAACCAGTGAAATTGGATTTCTGGAGGATGGTCATTAACTTCAATGATAGTTATTTTTATCGTAGCCTCGGCACTAAACGGGTTTACCCCCATGTCTTGGGCTACTACTGAGAATAAATAGTCACTTTTCTTTTGATAAAAAAGCTTCTTTTTCAGGATAATAATACCATGTTTCTCGTGAATTGAGAAAGTCTGTTTATCTACAGTTGGCATTCCCGGCGCAAATTTATACCTTACTTCACCATTCCTTCCAATGTCAGAATCATGTGCCTTGACAGACAGTAGGCGTGAGTTTAGAGTTGCGTTTTCTAAAATATTTCGCTCATAAATTTTCCTTGTAAATTTCGGTTTGTTATCATTCACATCGGTCACTCTGATCTTGATTGTGACCGATCCGGATTTGGGGCGTATTCCTCCATCGCGGGCTACAATTTTTAGTTCATACGAGACAACCTTTTCTCTATCTAAGGCCGTATTCACTAATAAACTTATACGGTCACCACTCGACCTTTTTTCCACTTGTATTTGAAATATAGAGGATGGAGAAATCATGGCATAATTTTTCACACTATTTGCTCCACTATCCAAGTCTAGTGCTCCCGAAATTACTTTAAAAACACCCACAGGCATATTTTCCTGCATATTAATACTCATTGAATCTTCAAGAAACCTAGGATAGTTGTCATTTATATCAAGTACCACAATTCGTACCTGAATGATCTGGAAGTACTGCAGTGGGCGCAAAGATACCGCCGCACTCATGACGCACGTTTCCTGCTTTGGACATATAGTATCCCTATCCAATCGTCCAGCGGTTTTAAGAACGCCACCAGCATCTGTGACGCTGAAAATTCTAGTGAACGACTCGTCCTTGGTGACAAAACTAAAACGCAGTGTACTCAAAATGGAGCTACCATACTTTGAAGGTAGTCCAGCATCAACAGATACATCCCCCAACACTGTACCGACGGGAACTTCCTCTGTTATTGTATATTCTAGCTGTCTCTGGCTATCAACCAATACACAAAATAAACAAAAATATATGTTTGACACAATGCAGAGACTTACTGACACCATATTGCTTCAAGGTCCGATTCAATGGTATGTTATAAATTTGTAAATTGCAGATGAACGTAAGGTGAGTGGAGCGAGGTGACCACCATGCTTGGTGCAAACAGCCCATGTAATAAATGCCTGCCTACGCTCATCCGTGCACGCGATAACAATGTCGGACCCCAGCATTTCTATCGCAACAATGTATCCTTATATCAGTTCAATATCCTGACTGTATGATTCTCCAACCCTTGTTTGAAAACCATCTTGCACTTGTTATCCGTTGTACCACCCAAAGTTAAGAAAACCTGTGCTGAAAATTCACAGACTCGAATCCTGGCGTACACTCAATATGGCGCTGGTTCTGCTGATTTGAGATATCTACGTCATTTGCCCTACTTTCATGCATACATTAGGCTCTGCCACTGTGGCCTTTAACTACAGTGGCGGCGCACGTGAATATTGTGGGAAATTCACTGTCTTGTAATGAAAACAACATGTAACTGCAACATGAAAAAATATATATGTATACTGAAACGCAATTGACAATTTTGCCCGTTAAACGGTTATGGTAGAAATATAAAAATCTTCCACATTACTTCACTTACATGTTAAGATAGGAGAACGAAGAAGGATACTGGTGCTTAACATTAAAAAAATCCACCACTGATGATATGGAAAAGTTGCTGTACGCTTGACTTTGTGGGATGAAAATAGAAGTCATTGTTGGTACAATGCTACCCTAACTGAAGCCGACTCATTGTATGCTTTGCCACAAGTAGCTGTTTGTGGGAAGTCATATGTTGCGTACAATTGCAGTTTCTTCAAATTGCAGCAACACAAAATTTGTTTGAACTGGTTAGTGAAAAAGAAGGCACAACAGTATAGCTGATCAAGTTTTCCTGTAATAATATCACTAAAACAAAAGAGATACTACATGTAGGTGATTATTCCATCACACCAAAACATGTACAGCAGTTGTGATAAATTAAATGTCTCTTATAGTTTTCACGTATCACGTAGAAGTTATTGTTTGTCACGTCATTAATGCACGCAACTCTTTATATGATCAATAAGACATCCCATTTCTGACCTCGCCATTTAATACCAATATGTGTTCCTACAAAATAAAATTTATATGGCAAAAGAAACGTATGTATGATATGGACGGAAACCAAACACACATAAGAACAGGTACTCACATAACAGCTGTCGTTTTCATACTCGGTGGTATCTTGATCAGAACAGGGATAACTTAAAGGGACTTGTTCCTCTATTTGCAACTGTTCAGATTTATCAACCGTGGCGTATCTTGGTGGCTGTAACAAAGTACTTAACATTTGCCAGTCTTTGACAGTTCCACCACTTTCGCTGTTTGCTTTCATCATGTCCATTTCTCTATGTGCCACATGAAGGAAATTGTCTGACACCTGTCGCCTGGAATTTTCTTTGTCTTTTCTTTTTCGACGAAGGCAAAGGACAAGAATGATCACCATAATTATAATAAGTACAAGCAAAGCACCTGATAATATGAATATAATTATAACATTGCGGGAAAATAATCCCATGCTCTCATTTTGTAGGGCAAGGCTCTCTTGTTCATCAACCACATACACTTTCACTTTTGCCACAGAACTGTGCATTGGTGGAAGGTTATCTGTGGCTTTTATTTTGAACTCGTATATTCTCTGCTTTTCTCGAACAAGGAGAGTAGTAGTCTTCAACACTCCGCTTGTCTTATCCACAGTAAAATAGTCTTGGGCCCCAGAAGAGACAACGTCATTTTCCATAGATAAATGGAATGTACTAAATTTTTCGGAGTCTGCATCAGTTACATACACCCGACCTACTTCCAGCCCCGGAGGTCTCTTCTCTAAAACATGGAAAATGTAGGTTTCTGTTGAAAATTTAGGTCTTTCATCATTGGTATCCAATATTTGGATAGTTACTTTAGTGCTTGCAGTAAGCGGCGGGTCACCTAGATCGGAGACATACACCACTGTTTTCAACTCCTGCAACTTTTCTCTATCGAAAGTCTGCGAGGCTGATATTATTCCCGTTTTTCTGTTAATTTTCAGCATATGCATAGACCTTTGGTCTATGGTGAATGCAAGTCTAGCATTCCCCCCACTGTCCCTATCTGTACAGTTGACCTGCATTATAAAGTCACCTACTTTATTGTTCTCATATATGGTCGCCACGTAATGTGACTTACTGAATGTTGGGGCATTTTCGTTTTTATCCAGAATGGTCACAGTGAACTGTGTTGAGCTTGCCATTGGTGGATTGCCCTTGTCCTGGCAACGTATAATGATGATATATTTAGATGTTTCTTCCCTGTCAAATACAGCTCTTGTTACCACTTTATATTCGTTCAGATATAAATGCTCCAGAGCAAATCTATTATCGCTTAGACTACAGCTGAATTTTGCATTGGTTCCACTGTCTAAATCTCGGATGGAGACTTGGGCTACAACTGTGTCGGGCGCTGCATTTTCCAGCACTCCAATGTACCTGTCTTTTTTGAAGTCATGGAAATGAATTTCTGGTGCATGGTCATTCACTTCAATGACATTTAGCTTTACAGTTGCTTCAACGGTAAGTGGATTTGCGCCGAAGTCTTGCGCTACAACAGAGAAAAAATGCATCCGTTTCCTCTGATAGTTTAACTGCCTTCTCAGAATGATATAACCTTTTCGCTCGTGGATCGAGAATGTTAACTTATCCGCCTCTGGTGTACCAGATGCAAACTTATATCTAACCTGACCATTCATTCCAATGTCAGCATCGACGGCTTTGACAGTAAGTAACCGAGAATTGATGCTTGCGTTTTCTAATATGTTTCGTTCATATACTTGACTGGTGAATTTTGGCTGATTGTCATTTATGTCAGTCACTTTGATTTTAATAATAACTGATCCAGACTTTTGGGGTGTCCCTCCGTCCCGAGCAATTATCTTTAGCTCAAACGAGTCAACTTTTTCTCTATCAATGGCTGTATTCATTAAAATAGATATACGGTCAGTGCTTGGTCTTTTTTCAACCTGTATCTGAAATATTGATGCCGACGATACCATGACATAATTTTTCACACTATTCGGCCCACTGTCTCGGTCCACCGCTCCTGGTATAACTTTAACAACGCCAACTGGAATATTTTCTGGAATACTGAGAGACATGCTATCTTCAGGGAATTTAGGATAATTGTCATTTATGTCAAGTATGACAATCTGTACTTGAATTATCTGTAAATACTGCAACGGGCGCACAGTTATTGCAACATTTAAAACACAGGTTTCCAGTTTGGGACATACTGTATCCCTATCTAATCGTCCGGCAGTTCTTAGTATCCCGCCCGCATCAGTGATTTCAACCAGCTCCGTGTGAAACTCGTTGCTGGTGACAAACGAGAAACGTAGTTGCGCCAGAACAGAACTGCCATACTTGGAAGCCAGGTCAGCATCTAACGATATATCGCCCAGCACTGTACCAACTGGAGCCTCCTCCGTTACTGTGTATTCCAATTGTCTCTGGCTAGTAACCAACGCAAAAAATAAGCTAACATATATTTTGGAAAATATGTGAGCACTTACTGACTTCATAATGTTGAATGATTCAATTCATTCGTATAACGAAAACAACATAATTCCCATCCGAACGGACAAGCTCAAGATAAAGGCAACAATGCTTCCCGATGACAGACCATGTAACGCAAGCTCGACCCTGTCCACAGAGCTCCCAGTAACAGCGTCCGATTCGACCTCATGTGGGTGAAGACTATGCCCTTCCATCGTAATAAAACCCAAACTGTATGATTCTATGAACCTTTTTCAGAGCCTAACGTGTATTTCCAACCGTTAGAATATTCCATGGATCGTAAAATGGGTGGTAGAAATCCCACAATGGAACGCCAACAAAGACTCAATATGGCGCTGGTTCTGCTGATCCCAGATGCCTACGTCACCTGGCCTACATTTCATGCATACATTAGGCTCTGAAACTGTGGCCACTAGCTACAGTGGCGGCGCGCATCGATAGACGTACCATGTGGAAAATATCATCCCCCAAACATTAATTTCATTTCGTTTTTTAATGCGAATAAGCGACACTCATGCTCACATTTTTTTGGCCATACAAAAATGACAAGCCTGTTACCCTGCATCCAAAATCTTGAAAATTGCGAGTCAGAAAAATAGGACTCATTGCTGTAAGGATGTGTCACCTTTTAATCCAAGAAAATAACATACCTCTTCACCCCAACAAGTTAGCTGTTGGTTGCCTGTGTTTTAAACTTAAAGCATGGGCATTTAGGAACTTTTTTTTTCCAAATACCATGATCGAATTCAATAACATGCTTTGGATTTTGAATGCTGCTTATAGAACAGTATGAAGTAAGAGAACAGTGCGCCTGCATATCTGAAAATTATGTGACAAACACCACTGTAATAATCTATAAGCCACTTGTACGTATGTATGTCTTGTATCTATAGTTCAGATAAATAAATAAATAAATAAATAAATAAATAAATAAATAAATAAATAAATAAATAAATAAATAAAAAGATAAACAAAGAAACAAATAAACAAATTGATTAATTCAACGTCCATACAGCATATCTGAAATGCAAATAAATTGTGCTATGCGCCATGGCAGACGGTCCTAGCCACAGTACACTTTTTTCTTGCACCCTTAATTCTGAAGGAAAAAATCGCCCCCCCCCCCAACCGGAAAATACAACAAAATACTTGGCGTTTGTTTAAGGGAAAAATAGCTGTAAATCCTATCAACAAGAAAACTAAAATAATGCAGATACACGCTTGCTAGTATACTCACATGGCAACTATCGTTTTCATACTCCGTCGTATCTTGATCAGAAGATGGGTAACTTAAAGGTACCCGTTCCTCCACCTGCAAATGCTCAGATTTTTCAACTGTGGCATATCTTGGCGGTTGTAGCAAAGTACTCAGCATCTGCCAATCTTTAACAGTTCCGCCACTTTCACTACTTGCTTTCATCATATCCATTTCTCTGTGCGCAACATGCAAGAAATTGTCTGAAACTTGCCGCCTAGAACTTTCTTTTTGTGCGCGTCGTCGACGAAGACATATAACGAGAATAACTATCATCACTACAAACAGTACAAATAGTGCCCCTGACAAGATAAATATAATAATCATGTTACGAGAAAGCCACACAGTTCCCCCGCTTTGCAGTGCTAGACTTTCTTCCTCATCAACAACGTGCACTTTCACGTTAGCCACAGAACTATGCATTGGTGAAAGTTCATCAACTGCTTTTATAATAAATTCGTAGATTCTTTGCTTTTCACGAACAAGTAGAGTAGTGGTCTTTATCGTCCCAGATATTTTGTCCACACTGAAATAATCCTGGGCCCCAGAGGAAGCACCTCCAATTGTGAAATGGAACTTATTGAATTCATCTGAATCACGATCAGTTGCGTAAACGCGACCAACTTCCATTCCCGGGGGCCTTTTCTCCAAGACGTAGAAAACGTAATTTTGTTGTGAAAACTCGGGATTTTCGTCGTTAGCATCTAATATGCTGATAGTCACCTTGGCACTTGAACTGAGAGGTGGCTCCCCCAGGTCTGATGCATAAACCACCGCTTCTATTCTGTCTGAATGCTCTCGGTCAAATATTCTCAGAGCTGTTATTTTACCTGTGTTCCGATTTATTTTCAAATTGCGTGAGGAATTTGGGTCTAGTGTAAAAGCCACACCACTGTTCATCCCCGTGTCCCTATCTGTGCAATTCACCTGAATTATAAAATCACCTATTCTATTATTTTCTCTTACGCTGGCTAGAAAGTTGGATTTTGTGAATACTGGGGCGTTTTCATTTTGATCTAAAATGTTCACAGTGAACTGCTTGGAACTTGACAGTGGAGGGTTACCTTTATCCTGACAACGAATAATAATATCATATTTTGATGTTTGCTCCCTGTCGAATACGGTCCTCGTCACTACCTTGTACTCACTCAGGTAGACATGCACTAAGCCAAACCGATTATCACTTAGGCTGCAGCTAAACTTTGCATTGGTGCCACTGTCGAGATCTCGGATTGACACATGCGCCACAACGGTATCTGGTGGTGAATTTTCCATGACTTTAGCGTGTTTGCCTTTCTTTAAGTTGTGAAACAATATTTCAGGCGCGTGGTCATTAACTTCTATGATGTTAATTTTTACCAATGCCTCAGCACTGAAAGGGCTAGTTCCCATGTCATGAGCAATAACCGAAAATTTGTAAGTCTTTTTCTTCTGATAACGCAATTTCTTTTTCAATGTGATCGTGCCTGTTCTCTGGTCAATGGTAAATGTATCCTTATCGACTGTTTCTGTACCTGGAGCAAATTTATATCTAATTTGTCCATTTGCGCCACTGTCAGGATCCCGCGCCTTTACAGACAGAAGCCTGGAATGAACTGTGACATTTTCTAAAATATTTTTCTCATATACTTTGTCAGAAAACATTGGTACGTTGTCATTGATATCTGTAACCAATATTCTAACAATGACTGATCCTGACTTTTGAGGCGATCCTCCATCATGGGCTATTATTTTGATCTGATAGGAATCGACCTTTTCTCTATCTAGAGGTGCGTTTAAAATTATTTTTATGCGGTCTCTAGTGGAACCCTTGTCCACTTGCACTTGAAATACTGAGGTTGATGAAACTACCACGTAATCTTTCACACTATTCAATCCACTATCCATGTCTTGAGCCCCCGGTATAACTTTGACAGCAGCGACAGGACTATTCTCATAAAAATTAATGTTAATAATATCTTCACGGAATTCGGGATGATTATCATTTATATCAAGTACAACAATCCGCACTTGAATGACCTGAAAATACTGCAGAGGCTGCACGGAAATTGCAACAGTCAAGACACATCTCTCTTGTTTTGGGCATAATACGTCCCTGTCCAATCGTCCAGTGGTTTTCAGTACTCCACCCCTCTCCGTGACAACGAAAATCCCACCATCCGACATGTGATTCGCAACAAAACTAAAACGTATAATGTTCAGAATGGATTTATCATACTTAGAAGCCAATCCAGCATCCACTGATAAATCTCCTAGAACTGTGCCGACGGGAACTTCCTCTGTTACTGTATATTCCAACTGTTTTTGGCTTTTAATGAAGGTCCAGCATAAAGTTAAATGTATTGTTGATATAAGGTAAAAACTTACTGACTTCATGATAGTGATTTATCCGTTTCATTAGTAACAACGAGTATGCATTAATCGCTCCAAGAAGGTAGATCAGCGGACAAAGACAGCAATGAGCTTCATAGGTAGTGCCCATGTAATACGCCACTTGCATCAGCGATCATAGAAATGACACTGTGACCAAGCGTTTTAAGCAGCATTATATGGCCAACTATCGTAAAATAATCCTTACTGTATGATTCTGTGTATCCAGTTTTCGAAAGCAGGTCGTCTTGCTGGACTTGATACCGTAGTTATGCTGACAAAATCTGTGTCTAAAATGCACAGACCTGAAGACTAACGCAGACGCAATATGGCGCTGGCCCTGCTGACTGCAGATCTCTACGTCACATGCCCCAGTTTTCATGCATACATTAGGCTCTACCACTGTGGCCGTTGCTACAGTGGCGGCGCGCTTTGACATAGTATACACTGCATTGATGCTGGCGTACGTGCAGATCTCTATTTTATGGCCTTATTATTAGTGTTATGAAGTAGCTCATACAAATACAGATAATCAGTATATATGACATAGACTATTGGGACACATACAAAAGTTCACAAATACCCGCTCTACATAGCCTGCTTTTATGACATTATGAAATAGATGAAGTGCTGTACTATTTTTCTGTTTTATTACTTTGTATTTTTATTATTATGTAGAGATATTAAGGGTAAAATTCATGATTTTCTTCGTAACAACTGATCATTTCTCACGTTTTTATTTTGCATCATATGGATAGATCATCGATACCCACAGCTAGATAATGCCTGGCATATGGCACCAGATTTTGTCTTATGCACACACACACACACACACACACACACACACACACACACACACACACACACACACACACACATATACATATTTATTACAAATCTCATTAAAATGGTTTGAGGTCAATTACATATTTTTTCAGTGGAAAAAGCAAATACAGTGGGCGTATTCATACAACCGAACTAAGTTCACAAAATTTCAACTAAGTTGAAAAATTGGACTGTAACTAGGGTAACACTGGACACGCTTTTCCGCTCTTTTGTCTCTGACATGTACGTTCATTTTGAATAAACTCATTATGAAAATCTTCAACACTTTTATCCTTAACTAATTAATATCTTGATTAGAAGAATATGGATAATGAACAGGATTTCCCGTGCACAAAATGCAAAATGAGCGTTACCCTAGTTACAGTCCAAATTTTGACCTTAGTTTGTTTCATGAATACGGCAACATATCTACAAGGCCCTATGATCAATAAATTGGGACAAGCAAGGCAAATTAATTAATCTGTCACTAACATTTGATGATTAGCAACGTTCATTTACTTAAAATTATTAATGCAGACGTTTATGAAGTACAAATAATTATTTCGTGCGAGAAACTGATCACAGAATGTGGAACGTAATTCTAGCAACAACTTTATGCCCTAATCGTTGGAGAAACATGAAAGTCAATTTGAGGACAAACACTGGTATGTCCAGGACCGAAAATTGACTTTTTGGTCCTAGACATAACTGTCCCGATTATACAGGTGTTTGCATTATTGTGGTGTCCACAAAGACAGGTTTTACTGTATATATATAACATGTAAACCGTCGTGTCCACATTTTACAAGGGTCTGAGACTGGCCATATTTGCTGAACACCCCAGTGCTCTGTAACAATTAGACGAAAAATTTAAAATGATAGTCATATATTGAAACCGAAGGTCATGTCCGCTCCACAGTTTTATGGTTTTTATATGTTTCCTTTTAATTTTTTCACTGCACAAATTTAAATGGGTAGTATTTATACCAAAATCGCATTGGTGTACATTATACCTATTCTTGACCCTTGAAAAAAATACAGACCTATACCAAAAATGAGGCAGCAGAAAAATCGTAATAACAAGTACAGTGTTGCATCTATAGTTGCATGTCTTGCCTGTACAAAGGTTCTGTATTATTTATTATGTGTGGCTCCACTGTGAAAAGCATTCCTTTACAGAAAGTGCTCACATAGAACAGATGTGACTCAGACTGTTGCAAATATGTCAAGTTATTCATTTTGCCAAGTTTACATAATGAGGCAGTGGATACTCACATGGCAACTGTCGTTTTCATACTCCGTCGTATCTTGATCAGAAGATGGATAACTGAGAGGTACCCTTTCCTCTACCGGTAAATGCTCAGCTTTGTCAACTGTGGCATATCTGGGTGGTTGTAACAAAGTACTCAACATTTGCCAATCTTTGACAGTTCCGCCGCTTTCACTATTTGCCTTCATCATGTCCATTTCTCTGTGTGCGACATGAAGGAAATTGTCTGATACCTGTCGTCTGCTATTCTCTTTTTGCCTGCGGCGTCGACGAAGGCATATAGCCAGAATTACTACCATAACTATCAGCAGCACAAGTAATGCTCCTGATAATATAAATATTATAATCATGTTACGGGATAGCCAGGCTGCTCCTGTGCCTTGTAATGCCAGAATTTCTTGTTCATCAACCACGTAAATTTTAACTTTTGTAATAGAACTATGCTTTGGTGGAAGTTCACTCGTACCTCTTATCATAAATTCATAAATTCGCTGTTTACTTCGGACAAGAAGTGTGGTCGTTTTTATAATACCGGACGTTTTATGAACAACAAAGTAGTCCTTATCGCCAGATGACGCAGTGCCACCTTCGACAGACAGACGGAATTTGCTAAATAGTTCTGTGTCAGCATCACTTACATGCACCCGACCGACTTCAAGTCCTGGTGGTCTCTTCTCCAAGACATAAAAAACATACCTCTCTTGTGAAAATTTAGGTTTTTCGTCATTTGTATCCAGTATTTTTATAGTCACCTTGGCACTTGAAGTGAGAGGGGGATCACCAGTATCTGATGCATATACCACAGCCTCCAACTCCTGAATTACTTCTCTATCAAATACTTTATTAGCTGTTATTTTTCCTGTGTCACGATTTATTTTCAACATACGCGAAGACTCTGGATTTAGCGTAAACTGGATACCGGTATTTCGTCCTGTGTCTCCATCTGAACAGTTCACCTGCATTATAAGATCACCTATCTTATTATTTTCTCTGATACTGCCGAAGAAGTGAGGTCTTGTGAAGGCGGGGGCGTCCTCATTTTGGTCTAAAATGGTCACAGTAAACCGCTTTGAACTTGCGAGAGGTGGGTTGCCTTTATCCTGGCAACGAATGATAATTTCATATTTTGATGATTGTTCTCTGTCAAATATAGCTCTGGTCACGATCTTGTACTCACTAAGGTAGACATGAACTAAGCCAAACCGATCATCACTCAAACTACAACTAAACTTTGCGTTAGTGCCACTGTCAAGATCCCGAATGGACAAATGGGCCACATAAGTGTCTACTGGTGCATTTTCCATAACTACGTTGGGTCGAGCTTTTTGCAAATTGTGAAACATTATTTTCGGCGGGTGGTCATTTACTTCCGTGATATGAATTTTCACCACGGATTCAACGCTGAAGGGATTTATCCCCATATCTTGTGCAATAACAGAGAATGTGTACTCTTTTTTGTTCTGATTATATAATTTTCTTTTTAAGGTTATGGCACCATTTGTTTCGTCTATTGAAAACGTGTCTTTAATAACAGCTTGGGTACCAGGAGCAAAACTATATCTGATCTGTCCATTTAACCCACCATCTAAATCCCGCGCCTTCACAGACAATAACTTTGAGTATACTGTTGCATTTTCTAAAATATTTCTTTCGTATATTTTATTTGTGAACACGGGTACATTGTCATTGATATCTGTCACAGATATATGGATAATGACTGATCCCGATTTTTGAGGGGATGCCCCATCATAGGCAATTACTTTTATCTCATACGAATCAACCTTTTCTCTGTCCAGAGGGGCGGTCAACATGATTTTGATACGATCAATGCTAGAATCCTTGTCAATTTCAAGTTTAAAAAGCGATGTCGGAGAAATAATGACGTAATCTTGTACACTGTTGATCCCACTATCTTCATCTAACGCTCCTGGTATAACCTTAACAACACCAATTGGGCTATTCTCTGGTAAATTTATATTGATTGTTTCGTCAGAAAATTTAGGATGATTGTCATTTACATCAAGTACATTAATCCGTACCAGAATTATTTGAAAGTACTGTTGTGGCTGCACAGCTACCGGTACAGTCAAAACACAACTATCTTGTTTGGGACATATTGTGTCTCTGTCTAAGCGGCCGGCAGTTTTGAGCACCCCTCCACTATCGGTAACACTGAAAAGGTCTGCCCATGACTCGTCATCAGTAATAAAATTGAAACGTAGCGATTTCCTGATGGTAGGGCCATAGTTGGAAGCCAGTTCTGCATCCAATGATACATCTCCTACCATTGTACCGACAGGTACCTCCTCTGTGACTGTATATTCCAGCTGTCTCTGACTCCTAACTAACATGAACAATAAAGACAAATGTATCTTCGCAACTGCATAGAAACTTACTGCCTTCATACTGTTGAAATATACGTATCATCAGTAAAGAATGTTGTTTCTGTACGTACATCCAACCAACCAACAAAGGCAGATAACAAAGGCGCCAACTCGCTTCATGTGTAGCCTATGTGGTACTCCATTTCATTTGCACATTTGGGCTTCCAAAATAACACTGAAAACAGCCACTTACAGTGGCATGATAAGCAGTAATACTGTCAAAAAAGCCTCCCTATATGATTCTATGTATCCAGTTTGACAATACATGCCCATGTCCAACACCTTATTCCATCGCAAAAATCAGACAATCGGTGTTTAAAACGCGTACACTCGAGTACGAACACAGACACAATATGGCGCTGGTCTTGCTGATTGAACATGTATACGTCACATGCCCTAGTTTCCATGCATATATTAGGCTCTGCCACGGTGGCCCTTACCTACAGTGACGGCGCACATGTTGATAGTACATGCATATATGACTTTACTGTGCACAAGCGGGCAGTAACTTTGATATGCAGAATTATTGGATTGGGTAAATGTATTTTTAAACGAGTCAGATATAATTAGATGTGCACTGACTGGATTGTAATAACAAGAGCATTATTTACTGCACCGATTTATCCTAACACAGAGCTGTTCAAAATAGATACAAAAAGCAAATGCCTGTGCCGATTTTCTATATTTTCACCATGTGAGAACGCGAGTTGGAAACTAGGTTAGAAGTTTTACCATGTGCCATTTATATTTAGCAAATCATCAGCGGAGTTGTTGGCTTTGATAGCAAAATGTATATGCTGTAGAGGGTTGCAATAAGCAGTGGGCCATTTTAGTTTTATGTGGCATTTAAATAAACAACGGTACTTTCAGTAAGAGTATGCCTCATTGTTGTAGAACAGGCAAAAAAGATAAAAATACAAATATGCTATGATGTTATGCATACTCACATGACAACTGTCGTTCTCATACTCCGTAGTATCTTGATCAGAAGATGGGTAACTCAAAGGTACCCTTTCTTCGGTCGGCAAGTGTTCAGATTTATCAACTGTGGCATATCTAGGCGGTTGCAATAAAGTACTCAACATCTGCCAATCTTTTACAGTTCCACCACTCTCACTATTTGCCTTCATCATATCCATTTCTCTATGTGCAACATGAAGGAAATTGTCTGAAATTTGTCGCCTGCTACTGTCTTTTTGTTTCCGTCTTCGACGAAGACATATGACAAGAATGACTACCATAACTATACAAAGTAAAATCAATGCCCCTGATAGTACAAATATGATGACCATGTTGCGGGACAGCCAGGGCTCTCCTTCACCTTGCAAAGCAAGACTCTCTTCCTCGTCAACCACATACACTTTAACGTTCACAACAGAACTGTGCATTGGTGGAAGGGAGTCGGTTGCTTTTATCATAAATTCGTATACTCTTTGCTTATCTCGAACAAGTAGGGTAGTTGTCTTTATTATTCCGGTCGTTTCGTCTACAGTGAAATAATCTCGGGACCTAGAAGTTTCAACGCGTCCTTCGATAGATAGTCGGAACTCACTGAATTGTTCCGAGTCGGCGTCTGAAATATGAACCCGACCTACTTCGAGTCCCGGTGGCCGCTTCTCCAGAACGTAAAATACGTATTTTTCTTGCGAAAATTGGGGCTTCTCGTCATTAGCGTCCAATATTTTGATGGTCACTCTAGCACTAGAGCTGAGGGGTGGATCCCCCAAATCTGAGGCATATACTACAGTTTCAAGTTGCTGCAACTGTTCTCTGTCAAAAACTTGAAGAGCTGTTATTTTGCCTGTATTACGGTTCACTTTCAGCATGTGTAAACTTCTTGGGTGTAATGAGAATACAATAGCTTTGTTTTCTCCACTATCCCTATCTGTACAGTTTACCTGGACAATAAATTGACCAATTTTGTTATTTTCCCTAATTGTGGCCAAATAATGAGATTTGCTAAAAGCTGGGGCATTCTCGTTTTTGTCCAAAATAGAGACAGTGAACTCTTTTGAGCTTGATAGCGATGGAGTGCCCTTGTCTTGACAGCGTATAATAATAATATATTTAGACGTCTCTTCTCTATCAAACACTGCTCTTGTTACCACTTTATATTCGTTCAGATATAAATGCTCTAAAGCGAACCTGTTATCGCTCAAACTACAGCTAAACTCTGCATTAGCTCCACTGTCCAAATCCCGAATAGTCACTTGCGCCACCACTGTGTCTGTCGCTGTGTTTTCCATAACTGCAACAGCTTGGCCTTTCTTCAAGTCGTGAAACTGGATTTCTGGTGCATGATCATTTACCTCAATTACATTTAAGGTAACCATAGCCTCATCACTAAACGGATTAGTTCCAAGGTCTTGTGCTACCACGGATAATATGTATGTGCTTTTCTTCTCATAATACAATTTCTTTCTCAGGGTAATAACTCCATGTCTCTCGTTGATAGAGAATGTTTTCACATCCTCGTCTGATGTGCCGGGGGCAAACTTGTACCTAACTTCACCATTCATTCCTACGTCAGAATCTACAGCTTTGACAGTTATGATCTTTGAATTTATTGTCGTATTTTCCAAAATATTTCGTTCATATATCTTGTTGGAAAAAATCGGCCTGTTGTCATTAACGTCAGTCACTATTATTTTAAGCATAACTGATCCAGATTTCCGGGTAGATCCTCCATCATAAGCTATGATTTTTAACTCATACGAGTCCTTCTTCTCCCTGTCTATTGCTGCATTTAACAAAATTTTTATGCGGTCATTGCCGGGTCTTTTGTCAACCTGTATCTCAAATATCGACGCCGAAGATATCATGACGTAATTCTTTACACTATTTGCTCCACTATCGCGGTCTATGGCCCCTGATATAACTTTGAAAATGCCCACTGGACTATATTCGGGTAAACTGATTTTGATTATATCTTTAGAAAATTCAGGATAATTATCATTAATATCAAGAACAATAATTTGTACCTGAATAATTTGTAAATATTGCAACGGCCGCACAGATACAGCTATATTCAAGACACACGTGTGTTGTTTTGGGCATATTGTATCCCTATCTAGTCGTCCAGCAGTTTTTAGTATCCCGCTAGCATCAGTGACACTCACAAGCCGAGCATACGACCGGTCACTGGTCACGAAACTAAATCGGAGAGACTTTAAAGTGGACCTGTCATACTTGGAAGCTAAGCCAGCATCTACCGATATGTCTCCCAGCACTGTACCGACAGGTACTTCCTCTGTTACAGTATATTCCAGTTGTTTCTGGCTGCTCACTAATACGAATAACAGGTTCAAATATATTTTTGAGATAATCACGATTATGTAGAAACTTACTGACATCATGGCGGTTAAATATCCGTTTCATGTATATCACATACAGAGGTATATCTCACCCCAAAAGTGAACGCTTTGGACAAAGGCGACAATGCTTCCCACATACTGCCAATGTAATACGCGCCTGCCAATCATCCATGCTCCCGTAAACAGCGTAAGATCCCAGCATGTGTGGTAGAATTATACGCTCCTATCTCATTAAAAAACCCTCTCTGTATGACTCTCTAGACTGTATTGTCTAACTATGATGTAGGTTTCCCAAGCTAGACTATCTTAAAATTAACGAAATCGGTGTTAAAAATCCGAAGATGTGCACATTAACGCAGACTCAATATGGCGCTGGTACTGCTGATGCTAAGCATCTACGTCACATGCCCTAGTTCTTCTTGCATACATTAGGCTCTGCCACTGTGGCCATAAGCTGCAGTGGCGGCGCCCATGTGCATGGGACGGAGTTTATGAATACCCTGCGATAAATGACCGCATCGTTTGACAGTGATATGAAAAACGTGACAGAAGTACCTTTTCATTGACAGATACATAGCTCTCTACTCACGAGCATCGCATCAAGATAGATTCCAATTATAATCAGCAACCAAAAGTTAATGTATTACCACCACGATAATGTTATGATGCAGTTGCACAATATACATGTAGAACAACATTACTTTTGACCTTACAACACCCTTCAAAATGTAGACATGCTGGACTGGGACTACACTTGACGCCGTGAATTATGGCATATGGAAGAAATGATGATAAGGAAACCCTCGCTTTGTGAAAACAGTTTTGATAGTTATTAATACATACGGAAAACAACTCTTACTTTCAAAATAAAGGCGATATTATAGAAATGAAGCAAAAATAAATTCAGCGTTTACTCGAAAAGTTAAGTATTTTTGATACAAATGTTGACGCATAGGGGCGTTCTAAAAGAAACCAAGCTTATGGTGCAATATCATGTCAAAATATCTCCAGCTGGACAACATTTACTTCACACAGCTTCTTTTCCAATATTAAATTTAATTTTTTAATAAAAATGTGACTTGAGAGAGAGAGAGAGAGAGAGAGAGAGAGAGAGAGAGAGAGAGAGAGAGAGAGAGAGAGAGAGAGAGAGAGAGAGAGAGAGAGAGAGAGAGAGAGAGAGAGAGAGAATCACAGGAGCGTGTACTCACATGACAACTGTCGTTTTCATACTCCGTTGTATCTTGATCAGAAGATGGGTAACTTAAAGGTACCCGTTCTTCCACCTGTAAATGTTCAGCCTTATCAACTGTGGCATATCTAGGTGGTTGTAACAAAGTACTCAACATCTGCCAATCTTTAACAGTTCCGCCACTTTCACTACTTGCTTTCATCATATCCATTTCTCTGTGCGCAACATGCAAGAAATTGTCTGAAACTTGCCGCCTAGAACTTTCTTTTTGTGCGCGTCGTCGACGAAGACATATAACAAGAATAATCATCATCACTACAAACAGTACAAATAGTGCCCCTGACAAGATAAATATAATAATCATGTTACGAGAAAGCCACACAGTTCCTCCGCTTTGCAGTGCTAGGCTTTCTTCCTCATCAACAACGTGCACTTTCACTTTAGCCACAGAACTGCGCATTGGTGAAAGTTCATCAACTGCTTTTATAATAAATTCGTAGATTCTTTGCTTTTCACGAACAAGTAGAGTAGTGGTCTTTATCGTCCCAGATATTTTGTCCACACTGAAATAATCCTGGGCCCCAGAGGAAACACCTCCAATTGTGAAATGAAACTTATTGAATTCATCTGAATCATGATCAGTTGCGTAAACGCGACCAACTTCCATTCCCGGGGGCCTTTTCTCCAAGACGTAGAAAACGTAATTTTGTTGTGAAAACTCGGGTCTTTCGTCGTTAGCATCTAATATGCTGATAGTCACCTTGGCACTTGAACTGAGAGGTGGGTCCCCCAGGTCTGATGCATACACCAGTGCTTCTATTCTGTCTAAGTGCTCTCGGTCAAATATTCTCAGAGCTGTTATTTTACCTGTGTTCCGATTTATCTTCAAATTGCGTGAGGACTTTGGGTCTAGTGTAAACGCCACACCACTGTTCATACCCGTGTCCCTATCTGTGCAATTCACCTGCATTATAAAATCACCTATTCTATTATTTTCTCTTACGCTGGCTAGGAAGTTGGGTTTTGTGAATACAGGGGCGTTTTCATTTTGATCTAAAATGTTCACAGTGAACTGCTTGGAACTTGATAGTGGAGGGCTACCCTTATCCTGACAACGAATAATAATATCATATTTTGGTGTTTGCTCCCTGTCGAATACGGTCCTCGTCACTACCTTGTACTCACTCAGGTAGACATGCACTAAGCCAAACCGATTATCACTTACGCTGCAGCTAAACTTTGCATTGGTACCACTGTCAAGATCTCGGACGGACACATGCGCCACAACGGTATCTGGTGGTGAATTTTCCATGACTTTTGCGTGTTTGCCTTTCTCTAAGTTGCGAAAAAATATTTCAGGCGCGTGGTCATTGACTTCAATGATGTTAATTTTTACCAATGCCTCAGCACTGAAAGGGATAGTTCCCATGTCATGAGCAATAACCGAAAATTTGTAAGTCTTTTTCTTCTGATAATGCAATTTCTTTTTCAATGTGATGGTGCCTGTTCTCTGGTCAATAGTAAATGTATTTTTATCGTCTGCCTCTGTAGTTGGAGCAAATTTATATCTAATTTGTCCATTTGCGCCAATGTCAGAATCCCGCGCCTTTACAGACAGAAGCCTGGAATGAACTGTGACATTTTCTAAAATATTTTTCTCATATACTTTGTCAGAAAACGTTGGTGCGTTATCATTGATATCTGTAACCGATATTCTAACAATGACTGATCCTGACTTTTGAGGCGATCCTCCATCATGGGCTATTATTTTGATCTGATAGGAATCGACCTTTTCTCTATCTAGAGGTGCGTTTAAAATTATTTTTATGCGATCTCTATTGGAATCCTTGTCAACTTGTACTCGAAACACTGAGGTTGATGAAACCACCACGTAATCTTTCACGCTATTCATGCCACTATCCATGTCTTGAGCCCCTGGAATAACTTTGACATCAGCAACAGGACTACTCTCATAAAAATTTATGTTTATTATATCTTTACGGAATTTGGGATGATTATCATTTATATCAAGTACAACAATCCGCACTTGAATGACCTGAAAATACTGCAGAGGCTGCACGGAAATTGCAACAGTCAAGACACATCTCGCTTGTTTGGGGCATAATACATCCCTGTCCAATCGTCCAGCGGTTTTCAGTACTCCCCCCTTCTCCGTGACAACGAAAATCCCACCATCGGACATGTCATTCGTAACAGAACTAAAACGCATAATGTTTAGAACGGATTTATCATACTTGGAAGCCAATCCAGCATCCATTGATACATCTCCTAGAACTGTGCCGACGGGAACTTCCTCTGTTACTGTATATTCCAACTGCTTTTGGCTTTGGATGAAGATCCAACATAAAGTTAAATGTATTGTTGATATAAGGTAAAAACTTACTGACTTCATGATAGTGATTTATCCGTTTCATTGGTAACAACGAATATGCATTAATCGCTTCAAGAAGGTAGATCAGCGGACAAAGGCGGCAATGAGCTCCATAGGTAGTGCCCATCTAATACGTCACTTGCATCTGCGATCACAGAAATGACACTGTGACCAAGCGTTTAAAGCAGTGTTGTATCCCCATCTATCGTAAAATAATCCTTACTGTATGATTCTATGTATCCAGCTTTCTGAAGCACATCTTCTTGCCGGACTTGATACTGTAGTTATATTGACAAAATCTTGTGTCTAAAATGCACAGACCTGAACACTAACGAAGACGCAATATGGCGTTTGTCCTGCTGACTGCGGAGCTCTACGTCACATGCCCTAGTTTTCATGCATATATTAGGCTCTGCCACTGTGGCCGTTGCAACAGTGGCGGCGCGCTTTGACATGGTATACACTGTATTGATGCTTGCGTATGTGCAGATCTCTATTGTATGGCCACATTGTAATTAATATTGAGTAGATCAGAAATATACTGATATAGACTTTTATGACTCAAATAAAACTTCACCAATCCCCGCTTTATATATCCTGCTTTTATTCCATTATGAAAGAGATGAAGTGCTGTACTATTTTTGTGTTTTACTATTTTGTATTTGTATAATTATACATAGAACCTTAGGGTAAAATTCATGACTTTCTTCGTAACAAATGAATATTTATCTTTTTTTTTCATGATATGGGTAGATCATCTATGCCCACAGCTAGATAATGCCTGCCATATGCCACCAGACTTTGTTTTATTATCTATCTATCTATCTATCTATCTATCTATCTATCTATCTATCTATCTATCTATCTATCTATCTATCTATCTATCTATCTATCTATCTATCTATCTATCTATCTATCTATCTATCTATCTATCTATCTATCTATCTATCTATCTATCTATCTATCACATTAACAAGATTTGACGTCAATTATATATTTTTTTCAGCCGAAAAAAAAAACAAAACAAATACAGTGAGCATATTCATAAAATCAAACTAAGTTCATAAAAATACAACTTAGTGAAAAAAATTGGACTGTAACTACGGTAATACTTGACACGCTTTTTCGCTGTTTTTTCTTGGACATGTACGTCCGTTTTGAATAAACTCATGATGAAAGTCTTGAACACTTTTATCCTAAACTAATCAACACCTCCATTAAACAAATATATGGATAATGAACAGTATTCCCTGTGCACAAAATGCAAAATGAGCGCTACCTTAGCTACAGTCCAAATTTTGAACTTAGTTTGTTTCATGAATACTGCAACATATCTACATTACTCTATGATCAATAATTTGGGACAACCAAGGCAAATAAATTAATTTGTCACTAACATTTGATAATTAGCAATCGTCATTTACTTAAAATTATTGATGCAGACGTTTATGAAGTACATGTAGTTATTTCTGGCGAGAAACTGATCACAGAATTTGGAACATAGTTACAGTAACAACTTAATGCGCTTATTGTTCGAGAAACATGGAAGTCAATTTGATGGCAAACACGTCATATATCAAACTGCCACGAAAATTTGGGCACAACTCTTCTACAGTATATCCACATTTCAAATTTTGAACAAATGTAATGAACATTAGTATGGCTCCCAAATGTCCCAGGATTTTTTTATATCTTGTTTATAATTATCTTATCAAGTATGTGCTTTCAAAAATAGAGCAAGCACAAAATATGATAAAATCAAAAGTGGGTTTCCTGGTTTCTATAACAGCAGGCAAACACTGGTAAAGAAACCCAAGACAAGTTTTTGTTCTACATAGGCACACATGAACATATATATATATATATATATATATATATATATATATATATATATATATATATATATATATATATATATATATACATATGTATATAGATGTATATACATAACATGTAAACCGTCGTTTCCACATTTTCTAAGGGTCTGACACTTGACATATTCCCTGAACACCTCGGTGTTCTTTAACAATAAGACGAAAAATTCAAAATGATAGTCAGATATCGAAACCGAAGGTCATGACCACTCCAGAATTGTATGGTTTTTTTAAATGTTACCATTTCATTTTCCCACTGCATGAATTTTTATGGGAAGTATTTATATCAAAATCGCATTGGGTTACATCTTACCCGTTCTTCACTCATGAAAAAAAACCCCATAAACCTACCCTAAAAATGAGGCAGCAGACAAAATCATAAAAATAGGTACAGTGTCGGACCTATAGTTTTATAATGTCTTGCCTGTTCAAAGCTAAGGTCAGTATTATTTATCATGTTGGGGATCAACTGTGAAAAGCATTCCTTCACAAAAAGTGCTCAGCTAGAACACATGTGATTTAGACTGTTGAACATCTATCAAGTTATTCATTTGCCAAGTTTACATAATGATGCGGTGGGTACTCACATGGCAACTGTCGTTTTCATACTCCGTCGTATCTTGATCAGAAGATGGGTAACTTAAAGGTACCCGTTCCTCCACCTGCAAATGCTCAGATTTTTCAACTGTGGCATATCTTGGCGGTTGTAACAAAGTACTCAACATTTGCCAATCTTTAACAGTTCCGCCACTTTCACCATTTGCTTTCATCATATCCATTTCTCTGTGTGCTACATGAAGGAAATTGTCTGATGCCTGTCGTCTGGTATTCTCCTTTTGTCCACGTCGTCGACGAAGGCATATAGCAAGAATTACTACCATAACTATCAGCAGCACAAGTAATGCTCCTGATAATATAAATATTATAATCATGTTTCGGGATAACCAGCCTGCCCCTGTGCCATGTAATGCCAGACTTTCTTGTTCATCAACCACGTAAATTTTAATTTTTGTACTAGAACTATGCTTTGGTGGAAGTTCACTCGTAGCTCTTATCATAAATTCATAAATTCGCTGTTTACTTCGGACAAGAAGCGTGGTCGTTTTTATTATACCGGATGTTTTATGAACAACAAAATAGTCCTTATGCTCTGATGACGCAGTGTCACCTTCGACAGACAGACGGAATTTACTAAAGGGCTCTGTGTCAGCATCAGTTACATGCACCCGACCGACTTCAAGTCCTGGTGGTCTCTTCTCCAAAACATAAAAAACATACCTCTCTTGTGAAAATTTAGGTTTTTCGTCATTTGTATCCAGTATTTTTATAGTCACCTTGGCACTTGAAGTGAGAGGGGGATCACCAGTATCTGATGCATATACCACAGCCTCCAACTCCGGAATTTGTTCTCTATCTAATACTTTATAAGCTGTTATTTTTCCTGTGTCACGATTTATTTTCAACATACCTGAAGACTCTGGATTTAGTGTAAACTGGATACCGGTATTTCGCCCTGTGTCTCCATCTGAACAGTTCACCCGCATGATAAGATCACCTATCTTATTATTTTCTCTGATACTGCCGAAGAAGTGAGGTTTTGTGAAGGCGGGGGCGACCTCATTTTGGTCTAAAATGGTCACAGTAAACCGCTTTGAACTTGCGAGAGGTGGGTTGCCTTTATCCTGGCAACGAATGATAATTTCATATTTAGATGTTTGTTCTCTGTCAAATATAGCTCTGGTCACGATCTTGTACTCACTAAGGTAGACATGTACTAAGCCAAACCGATCATCACTCAAACTACAACTAAACTTTGCGTTAGTGCCACTGTCAAGATCCCGAATGGACAAATGGGCCACATAAGTGTCTACTGGTGCATTTTCCATAACTGCGTTGGGTCGAGCTTTTTGTAAATTATGAAACATTATTTTAGGCGGGTGGTCATTTACTTCCGTGATATGAATTTTCACCACGGATTCAACGCTGAAGGGATTTATCCCCATATCTTGTGCAATAACAGAGAACCTGTACTCTTTTTTGTTCTCATAATACAATTTTCTTTTTAAGGTTATGACACCATTTGTTTCGTCTATTGAAAACGTGTCTTTAATAACAGCTTGGGTACCAGGAGCAAAACTATATCTGATCTGCCCATTTAGCCCACTATCTGAATCCCGCGCCTTTACAGACAATACATTTGAATAAATTGTTGTATTTTCCAAAATATTTCTTTCGTATATTTTATTAGTAAACACGGGTACATTATCATTGATATCTGTCACAGATATATGGATAATGACTGATCCCGATTTTTGAGGGGATGCCCCATCATGGGCAATTACTTTTATCTTATACGAATCAACCTTTTCTCTGTCCAGAGGGGCGGTCAACATGATTTTGATACGATCAATGCTAGGATCCTTGTCAACTTCAAGTTTAAAAAGCGATGTCGAAGAAATAATGACGTAATCTTGTACACTGTTGATCCCACTATCTTCATCTAACGCTCCTGGTATAACCTTAACAATACCAATTGGACTACTCTCTGGTAAATTTATGCTGATTGTTTCGTCAGAAAATTTAGGATGATTGTCATTTATATCAAGTATATCAATCCGGACCTGAATTATTTGAAAGTACTGTTGTGGCTGCACAGCTACCGGTATAGTCAAAACACAACTATCTTGTTTAGGACATATTGTGTCTCTGTCTAAGCGGCCGGCAGTTTTGAGCACCCCTCCACTATCGGTAACACTGAAAAGATCTGCCCGTGACTCGTCATCAGTAATAAAACTGAAACGTAGCGATTTCCTGATGGTAGGGCCATAGTTGGAAGCCAGTCCTGCATCCAATGATACATCTCCTACCATTGTACCGACAGGTACCTCCTCTGTGACTGTATATTCCAGCTGTCTCTGGCTCCTAACTAACATGAAGAATAAAGACAAATGTATCCTCGCAACCAAATAGAAACTTACTGCCTTCATACTGTTGAAATATACGTTTCACCAGTAATGAATGTTTCTGTAGGTACATCCAACCAACAAACGCAGATAACGAAGGCGCCAACTCGCTTCATGTGTAGCCTATGTGGTACTCCATTTCATTTGCACATTCGGGCTGCCACAATAACACTGAAACCAAGCATTTACGGCAGCATGATAAGCAGTAATACTGTCCAAAAAGCCTCCCTGTATGATTCTATGTATCCAGTTTGACAATACATGCCCATGTCCAACACCTTATTCCATCGCAAAAATCAGACAATCGGTGTTTAAAACGCGTACACTCGAGTACGAACACAGACACAATATGGCGCTGGTCTTGCTGATTGAACATGTATACGTCACATGCCCTAGTTTCCATGCATATATTAGGCTCTGCCACGGTGGCCCTTACCTACAGTGACGGCGCACATGTTGATAGTACATGCATATATGACTTTACTGTGCACAAGCGGGCAGTAACTTTGATATGCAGAATTATTGGATTGGGTAAATGTATTTTTAAACGAGTCAGATATAATTAGATGTGCACTGACTGGATTGTAATAACAAGAGCATTATTTACTGCACCGATTTATCCTAACACAGAGCTGTTCAAAATAGACACAAAAGGCAAATGCCTGTGCTGATTTTCTATATTTTCACCATGTGAGAACGCGAGTTGGAAACTAGGTTAGAAGTTTTACCATGTGCCATTTATATTTAGCAAATCATCAGCGGAGTTGTTCGCTTTGATTGCAAGATGTATATGCTGTAGAGGGTTGCAATAAGCAGTGGGCCATTTTAGTTTCATGTGGCATACAAACAAACAGCGGTACTTTCAGTACGAGTATGCCTCATTGTTGTAGAACAGGCAAAAAAGATAAAAATACAAATATGCTATGATGTTATGCATACTCACATGACAACTGTCGTTCTCATACTCCGTAGTATCTTGATCAGAAGATGGGTAACTCAAAGGTACCCTTTCTTCGGTCGGCAAGTGTTCAGATTTATCAACTGTGGCATATCTAGGCGGTTGCAATAAAGTACTCAACATTTGCCAATCTTTTACCGTTCCACCACTCTCACTATTTGCCTTCATCATATCCATTTCTCTATGTGCAACATGAAGGAAATTGTCTGAAATTTGTCGCCTGCTACTGTCTTTTTGCTTCCGTCTTCGACGAAGACATATGACAAGAATGACTACCATAACTATACAAAGTAAAATCAATGCCCCTGATAGTACAAATATGATGACCATGTTGCGGGACAGCCAGGGCTCTCCTTCACCTTGCAAAGCAAGACTCTCTTCCTCGTCAACCACATACACTTTAACGTTCACAACAGAACTGTGCATTGGTGGAAGGGAGTCGGTTGCTTTTATCATAAATTCGTATACTCTTTGCTTATCTCGAACAAGTAGGGTAGTTGTCTTTATTATTCCGGTCGTTTCGTCTACAGTGAAATAATCTCGGGACCTAGAAGTTTCAACGCGTCCTTCGATAGATAGTCGGAACTCACTGAATTGTTCCGAGTCGGCGTCTGAAATATGAACCCGACCTACTTCGAGTCCCGGTGGCCGCTTCTCCAGAACGTAAAATACGTATTTTTCTTGCGAAAATTGGGGCTTCTCGTCATTAGCGTCCAATATTTTGATGGTCACTCTAGCACTAGAGCTGAGGGGTGGATCCCCCAAATCTGAGGCATATACTACAGTTTCAAGTTGCTGCAACTGTTCTCTGTCAAAAACTTGAAGAGCTGTTATTTTGCCTGTATTACGGTTCACTTTCAGCATGTGTAAACTTCTTGGGTGTAATGAGAATACAATAGCTTTGTTTTCTCCACTATCCCTATCTGTACAGTTTACCTGGACAATAAATTGACCAATTTTGTTATTTTCCCTAATTGTGGCCAAATAATGAGATTTGCTAAAAGCTGGGGCATTCTCGTTTTTGTCCAAAATAGAGACAGTGAACTCTTTTGAGCTTGATAGCGATGGAGTGCCCTTGTCTTGACAGCGTATAATAATAATATATTTAGACGTCTCTTCTCTATCAAACACTGCTCTTGTTACCACTTTATATTCGTTCAGATATAAATGTTCTAAAGCGAACCTGTTATCGCTCAGACTACAGCTAAACTCTGCATTAGCTCCACTGTCCAAATCCCGAATAGTCACTTGCGCCACCACTGTGTCTGTCGCTGTGTTTTCCATTACTGCTACAGCTTGGCGTTTCTTCAAGTCGTGAAACCGGATTTCTGGTGCGTGATCATTTACCTCAATTACAATTAAAGTAACCGTAGCCTCAACACTGAACGGGTTATTTCCAAGGTCTTGTGCTACCACGGATAATATGTATGTGCTTTTCTTCTCATAATACAATTTCTTTTTCAGGGTAATAATTCCATGTCTTTCGTTGATAGAGAACGTTTTCACATCCTCGTCTGATGTGCCGGGGGCAAACTTGTACCTCACTTCACCATTCATTCCTACGTCAGAATCTACAGCTTTCACAGTTATGATCTTTGAATTTATCGTTGTATTTTCCAAAATATTTCGCTCATACCTCTTGCTGGAAAAAATCGGCCTGTTGTCATTAACGTCAGTCACTATTATTTTAAGTATAACTGATCCAGATTTCCGGGTAGATCCTCCATCATACGCTATGATTTTTAACTGATACGAGTCCTTCTTCTCTCTGTCTATTGCTGCATTTAACAAAATTTCTATGCGGTCATTGCTGGGTCTTTTATCAACTTGTATCTCAAATATCGACGCCGAAGATATCATGACGTAATTCTTTACACTATTTGTTCCACTATCGCGATCTATGGCCCCTGATATAACTTTGAAAACACCCACTGGACTATTTTCGGGTAAATTGATATTGATGATATCCTCAGAAAATTCAGGATAATTATCATTAATATCAAGAACAATAACTTGTACCTGAATAATTTGTAAATATTGCAACGGCCGTACAGATACAGCTATATTCAACACACACGTGTGCTGTTTTGGGCATATTGTATCCCTATCTAGTCGTCCAGCAGTTTTTAGTATCCCGCTGGAATCGGTGACACTCACAAGCCCAGCATACGACCGGTCACTGGTCACGAAACTGAAACGGAGAGACTTTAAAGTGGACCTGTCATACTTGGAAGCTAAGCCAGCATCTGCAGATATGTCTCCCAACACTGTACCGACAGGTACTTCCTCTGTTACAGTATATTCCAGTTGTTTCTGGCTGCTGACTAATACGAATAACAGGTTCAAATAGATTTTTGAGGTAATCACGATCATGTAGAAACTTACTGTCATCATGGTGTTCAAATATCCGTTTCATGTGTATCACATACAGGGGTGTATCTCATCAAAAAGGAGAAGGGTTTGGACAAAGGAAACAATGCTTCCCACATACAGCCAATGTAATACGCGCCTGTCTATCATCCATGTTCCCATAAACAGCGTAAGATCCCAGCATGTGTGGTTGAATTATACGCTCCTATCTCCTTAAAAGAACATCACTGTATGATTCTCTCGACTGTGTTGTCTAACAGTGATGTAGGTTTCACAAGCTAGACTATCTTGAAATTAACGAAATCGGTGTTAAAAGTCCGAAGATTCGCACATTAACGCAGACTCAATATGGCGCTGGTACTGCTGATTCGAAGGATCTACGTCACATGCCCTAGTTTTCTTGCATACATTAGGCTCTGCCACTGTGGCCATAGCTGCAGTGGCGGCGCCCATGTGCATGGAACGGAGTTTATGAACACCCAGCGATAAATGACTGCATAGTTTGACTGTGATATGAAAAACGTGATAGAAGTACCTTTCATTGACAGATACATAGCTCTGTACTCACGAGCATCGCATCAAGATAGATGCCAATTATAATCAGCAACCGAAAGGTAATCTATTACCACCACGATAATGTTATGATGCAGTTGCACAATATACATGTGGAACAACATTACTTTTGACCTTACAACACCCTTCAAAATGTAGACATGCTGGACTGGGACTACACTTGAAGCCGTGACTTATGGCACATGGAAGAAATGATGATAAGAAAACCCCCGCTTTGTGAAAACGGTTTTGATAGGTTTAATACATACGACAAACAACTCTTACTTTCAAAATAAAGGCAATATTATAGAAATGAAGCAAAAATAAATTCTGCGTTTACTCGAAAAGTGAAGTATTTCTGATACAAATGTTGACGCATATGGGCGTTCTAAAAGAAACCAAGCTTATCGTGCAATATCATGTCAAAATATCTCCAGCTGGACAACATTTACTTCACACAGCTTCTTTTCCAATATACAATTTAATTTTTTAATAAAAATGTGACTTCAGAGAGAGAGAGAGAGAGAGAGAGAGAGAGAGAGAGAGAGAGAGAGAGGAGAGAGAGAGAGAGAGAGAGAGAGAGAGAGAGAGAGAGAGAGAGAGAGAGAGAGAGAGAGAGAGAGAGAGAGAGAGAGAGAGAGAGAGAGAGAGAGAGAGAATCACAGGAGCGTGTACTCACATGACAACTGTCGTTTTCATACTCCGTTGTATCTTGATCAGAAGATGGGTAACTTAAAGGTACCCGTTCTTCCACCTGTAAATGTTCAGCCTTATCAACTGTGGCATATCTAGGCGGTTGTAACAAAGTACTCAGCATCTGCCAATCTTTAACAGTTCCGCCACTTTCACTACTTGCTTTCATCATGTTCCATTTCTCTGTGCGCAACATGTAAGAAATTGTCTGAAACTTGCCGCCTAGAACTTTCTTTTTGTGAGCGTCGTCGACGAAGACATATAACAAGAATAATCATCATCACTACAAACAGTACAAATAGTGCCCCTGACAAGATAAATATAATAATCATGTTACGAGAAAGCCACACAGTTCCTCCGCTTTGCAGTGCTCGGCTTTCTTCCTCATCAACAACGTGAACTTTCACTTTAGCCACAGAACTATGCACTGGTGAAAGTTCATCTACTGCTTTTATAATAAATTCGTAGATTCTTTGCTTTTCACGAACAAGTAGAGTAGTGGTCTTTATCGTCCCAGATATTTTGTCCACACTGAAATAATCCTGGGCCCCAGAGGAAACACCTCCAATTGTGAAATGGAACTTATTGAATTCATCTGAATCATGATCAGTTGCGTAAACGCGACCAACTTCCATTCCCGGGGGCCTTTTCTCCAAGACGTAGAAAACGTAATTTGGTTGTGAAAACTCGGGTTTTTCGTCGTTAGCGTCTAATATGCTGATAGTCACCTTGGCACTTGAACTGAGAGGTGGGTCCCCCAGGTCTGATGCATACACCACCGCTTCTATTCTGTCTAAGTGCTCTCGGTCAAATATTCTCAGAGCTGTTATTTTTCCTGTGTTCCGATTTATTTTCAAATTGCGCGAGGACCTTGGGTCTAGTGTAAAAACCACACCACTGTTCATACCCGTGTCCCTATCTGTGCAATTCACCTGCATTATAAAATCACCTATTCTATTATTTTCTCTTACGCTGGCTGGGAAGTTGGATTTTGTGAATACAGGGGCGTTTTCATTTTGATCTAAAATGTTCACAGCAAACTGCTTTGAACTTGACAGAGGAGGGTTACCCTTATCCTGACAACGAATAATAATATCATATTTTGATGTTTGCTCCCTGTCGAATACGGCCCTCGTCACTACCTTGTACTCACTCAGGTAGACATGCACTAGGCCAAACCGATTATCACTCAGGCTGCAGCTAAACTTTGCATTGGTACCACTGTCAAGATCTCGGATTGACACATGCGCCACAACGGTATCTGGTGATGAATTTTCCTTGACTTTTGCGTGTTTGCCTTTCTTTAAGTTGTGAAATAATATTTCAGGCGCGTGGTCATTGACTTCAATGATGTTAATTTTTACCAATGCCTCAGCACTGAAAGGGTTAGTTCCCATGTCATGGGCAATAACCGAAAATCTGTAAGTCTTTTTATTTTGATAATGCAATTTCTTTTTCAACGTGATCGTAGCTGATCTTTCGTCAATGCTAAATGTGTCCTTATTGTCTGCCTCTGTAGCTGAAGCAAATTTATATCTAATTTGTCCATTTACGCCAATGTCAGAATCTCGCGCCTTTACAGACAGAATCCTGGAATTAACTGTGACATTTTCTAAAATATTTTTCTCATATACTTTGTCAGAAAACATTGGTACGTTATCATTGATATCTGTAACCAATATTCTAACAATGACTGATCCCGACTTTTGAGGCGATCCTCCATCATGGGCTATTATTTTGATCTGATAAGAATCGACCTTTTCTCTATCTAGAGGTGCGTTTAAAATTATTTTTATGCGATCTCTAGTGGAACCCTTGTCAACTTGTACTTGAAATACTGAGGTTGATGAAACCACCACGTAATCTTTCACACTATTCAATCCACTATCTCTGTCGTCAGCCCCCGGTATAACCTTGACAGCAGCAATAGGACTACTCTCAGAAAAATTAATGTTAACAATATGATCACGAAATTTGGGGTGATTATCATTTATATCAAGTACAACAATCCGCACTTGAATGACCTGAAAGAATTGCAGCGGTTGTACGGAAATTGCAAAAGTCAAGACACATCTCTCTTGTTTTGGGCATAATACGTCCCTGTCCAATCGTCCAGTGGTTTTCAGTACCCCGCCCCTCTCCGTAATGCCAACAATCCCACCCTCTGACTTGTCATTCGCAACAAAACTAAAACGTATAATGTTCAGAACGGATTTATCGTACTTGGAAGCCAATCCAGCATCCATTGATACATCTCCTAAAACTGTGCCGACGGGAACTTCCTCTGTTACTGTATATTCCAATTGTTTCTGGCTTTGGATGAAGACCCAGCATAGTGTAAAATGTATTGTTATAATGTAAAAACTTACTGACTTCATGATATTGGTGTATCCGTTTCATTAGTGACAACAAATATGCATGAATCGCTCCAAGAAGGTAGAGCAACGGACAAAGGCGGCAATGAGCTTCATAGGTAGTGCCCATGTAATACGCCACTTGCATCTGCGATCACAGAAATGACACTGTGACCAAGCGTTCAAAGCAGCATTATATGGCCAACTATCGTAAAATAAACCTTACTGTATGATTGTATGTATCCAGTTTGCTAAACCACATCCTCTTGCTGGCGTTCATACCGTAGTTACGTTGACAAAATCGGTGTTTAAAACGCATACACCTGAACACTAACGCAGACGCAATATGGCGCTGGTCTTGCTGACTGCAGATCTCTACGTCACATGCCCCAGTTTCCACGCATACATTAGGCTCTGCCACTGTGGCCGTTGCTACAGTGGCGGCGCTCTTTGACATGGTTTGCACTCTACTGGTGCTTGTGTACGCGCAAATCTCTATTTTATGGCAACATTATTATTATCAGGTAACTCGCAAACATACTGATAATCAGTATATATGGCATATGACTATTGTGACACATATTAAAGTTCGCCAATACCCGTTCTATATATCCCGCTTTGAAGACAATATGAAATAGATTGAAGAGATGTAGTATTTTTTTGTTTAGCTACATTATTTTGTACAATAATACATGGAACTTTAGGGTAAAATTCATGATTTTCTTAAAAATAAGTGAATGTTTATCATATTTATCAAGTTCTTTTTATCATCAGGGTAGCTCATCGATGACCACAGCTAGACAGTCCTCCCATATGCCACCAGATTATGTTTTACACACACACACACACACACACACACACACACACACATTATTATATATATATAAAAGTTCATTTATATATAGATGTGCGTGTGTGTGTGTGCAAATAAAATAATTTTAAACTTACATTTGATAATAAGTAATGTTCAATTACGTAGAATTTTTAATACAAAAGTTCATGAAATAATTATTTCTGACGAGAAACTGATCAAAGGGTTTGGGACGTGATTAGTAACACCTTTATGCAATAATCGTTGTAAAAACATAAAAGTCAATTTGATGGCACCACGTCAAATATCAGACTGCCACGCTAATTCGGGCATAACTTCTCTAAATTTTATCCACATTTCAAATTTTTAACAAATGTGTGGCTTCCAAATGTTCCAGGAAATTTTTACAATTATTTCACCAAAAATTTCAAAATACAACAAGCACTAAGTATGACAAAATCAGTTGTGGGCTTCCATAACAGCAAAACAGACACAGCTGAAGAAATCGACGACAAGTTTTTGATCCACATGGACACACACACACAATTATATATATATATATATATATATATATAGAGAGAGAGAGAGAGAAATATATATATATATATATATATATATATATATATATATATATATATATATATATACATCAGTGACACCTGTCTATTGTGGACACTTCTGGGACTGGCAAAAAATAGTCCACAGTTGGCAGGTGTCAACAACAGACCGGTGTTTTTAACAAAAAAATTGCCCTTTCAGTCCCGGACATGTGTCCTGTCAACATTATACAGGTGTCCGCATTATAGAGATGACCACAAGGATAGGTTTTACTCTCTCTCTCTCTCTCTCTCTCTCTCTCCCTCTCTCTCTCTCTCTCTCTCTCTCCCTATCTCTCTCTCTCTCTATATATATATATACATACATATGTTCATGTAAACCGTTGTGTCCATATGTTACAAAAAGTCTGACAATTGACATATTTGCCGAACGCCTCAGTGTTTTTTAACAATTACACGAACAATTTAAAATGATAGTCATATTTTAAAACCGAAGGTCCATGTCTAATCTTGAATTCTATGCTCTTCATATATTTCGATTAAAATTTTTTACTGCATGAATTTTAATGGGTAGTATTTACACCAAAATCACACTGGTGTACATCTTACCTATTCTTGACTCATGAAGACACCTGCACTAAAAATGAGGCAACAGAAAATCCATATTAAGAAGTATAGTGTTGGACGTATAGTTTCATAATATCTTGCCTTTTCAAAGTTAAAATTATTTATCATGTCGTGGTTCCACTGTCAAACGCATTCCTTCGCACAGAGTGCTCATGTATAAAAGATGTGATTTAGAATGTTGAAAGCATATCAAATTATTCATTTTGCCAAGTTTACATAATGAGGCATTGGGTACTCACATGGCAACTGTCGTTTTCATACTCCGTAGTATCTTGATCAGAAGATGGATAACTTAGAGGTACCCTTTCCTCTACCGGTAAATGCTCAGATTTGTCAACTGTGGCATATCTGGGTGGTTGTAACAAAGTACTCAACATTTGCCAATCTTTGACAGTTCCGCCGCTTTCACTATTTGCCTTCATCATGTCCATCTCTCTGTGGGCAACGTGAAGGAAATTGTCGGACGACTGTCTCCTTGCATTTTCTTTTTGCCTTCGTCGCCGGCGAAGACATATGACAAGAATAACTGTCATAACTATAAAGAGCAGCAGTAATGCTCCTGCTAGTATAAATATAATGATCACATTGCGGGAAAGCCAGGCTGCTCCTGTGCTTTGTATAGCAAGGTGCTCTGCTTCATCGACAACATACACCTTGACGTTTGCAACAGAGGAATGGAAAGGTGGCAGTGTGTCAGTTGCTTTTACCAGAAATTTATATATTTGTTGCTTATCTCGAACAAGAAGCGTTGTAGTGGTTATTATTCCAGTCCTTTTGTCTACAGCAAAATAATCTTGGGCCCCTGAAGATTCAACGTCACCTTTGATTGATAAATGAAACTTACTGAACTGCTCAGAATCGGTGTCTGTTACAAACACTCGACCGACTTCCAGTCCAGGAGGTCGCTTTTCTAAAGTATAAAATACGTATCTTTCCTGTGAAAACGTAGGCTTCTCATCATTGTCATCTAGTATTTTAACGGTAACTTTAGCACTTGAACTGAGCGGTGGATCACCTAAGTCTGAGGCATATACTACCGTTTCCACTTTCTGCACCTGTTCTCTGTCGAATACTTTGAGAGCTGTTATTTTTCCTGTGTTATGATTCACTTTGAATATATGCGAGTCTTTTGGTTCCAGTGTAAAGGTGACACCTCTGTTTCCGTCCGTGTCCTTATCTGTACAGTTAACTTGAATTACAAAATCGCCGACTTTATTGTTTTCTTTTATTGTTACCAAATAATGGGATTCACTAAAAACGGGTGCGTTTTCATTCTGATCTAAAATTGAAATAATCAGTTGTTTTGAGCTTGATAGCGGCGGTTTGCCTTTATCTTGACAATTAATTAAAATGACGTACTTAGACTTTTCTTCCCTATCAAATGTGGCTCTGGTCACTACCTTGTACTCACTGAGATACACGTGTTCTAGACCAAACTGAGTATCGTTAAGGCTACAGGAGAACTCTGCATTAGCTCCACTGTCTAAATCGCGGATGGACACAGGGGAAACTACCTTGTCAGGTGGAGCATTTTCCATGACACCGACAAGTCTGTCTTTACCCAAGTACGGAAACTGAATTTCAGGTGCGTGATCATTTACTTCGATCACATTTAATTTTACCGTGGCTTCAACACTAAGGGGGTCGGTTGCCATGTCTTGTGCTACAACGGCAAATGTATAACTATTTTTCACAAGAAAGTTAAGCTTGCGTTTCAGTGTGATTACACCATATCGTTTATCAATCATAAATGTCTCCTTATTCACTGCTGATGTTCCAGGTGCCAGCTTATACCTAACCTGTCCATTGGCACCTATGTCCATATCAGTTGCTTTAACAGAAAAGATTCTTGAATTTATTGTTGTGTTTTCTAAAATATTACGTTCGTATGTTTGGCTGGTAAATTTTGGTCTATTATCATTGGTATCTGTAACTGATATTAATACTTTAACCGACCCAGACTTTTGAGGCGATCCCCCATCATGAGCGATAATTTTTATCTCATACAAGTCAACTTTTTCCCTGTCTAAGGCAGCATTTAGAATTATTTTAATGCGATCGCTGCTGGGTTTTTTGTCAATTTCTATCTGAAATATCGATACGGAGGAGATCATGACGTAGTCTTTAATGCTGCTCACCGAACTGTCTCTGTCCAGGGCGCCTGGTATCACCCTAACAACACCAAGAGGACTGCTTTCTGGCAACGTAAAAGTCATCACTTTGTTCGGAAATTCTGGATAATTATCATTTATATCAATCACAGTTATCCGCACTTGAATAACTTGATAATATTGTAGTGGCCGTACAGATAAAGCAACACTTAAGACACAATGGTTTATCTTCGGGCAAATTGTATCTCTGTCTAAACGGCCAGCAGTTTTTAGCAAACCATTGGTCGCACTGAAGAGTCTTGTGTGCAATTTATCGTCTTTAACAAAACTGAAACGCAGACTATTTAAGATTGAGTGGTCATATTTGGAAGCCAGTCCCGCATCTGCTGATATATCTCCCAACACAGTACCGACTGGAACCTCTTCGGTTATTGTATATTCCAGCTGTTTTTGTGTATCAACCAACCCACAAAATAATACAAGAAAATATATATCCACAATCGTGTTTATACTGTTCAAACTTACTGTCTTCATGGCGTTTGGGTGTTTCACTAATTTGTACCAAACACAAGCGTAGATCCCATCAAGAAGAATGGCTACAAACAAAGGTAGCCGTGTTTTTCACGTAAAGCCGCCATAATACGCTCTTCGCATCTCAACGGAGGTCTCAACGACATCGCGACTTCATAAGACTTGTATCATAACCCAGCCTATTGTTGCCAAATAATCCTTACAGTATGACTCCGTGGTACATACTCGGCGGCTATAACGTCCTTTCAACAAGGGACATCTTCGCAACTTCAGGTAATTCGGTGTTAAAAATGTACTGCCTCGTATACTGCTGCAGACACAATATGGCGCTGGCTCTGATGAATCGAGATCACTACGTCACATGTCCTAGTTTCCATGCATACATTAGGCTCTGCCACTGTGGCCGGTAGCGATAGTGGCGGCACTCGCGCTGCTGTTACGCATAGTCAACATTCAAAGAAATAACACTCCTCTCCAAATAGACTGAACAAATACATAAGAAGAACTTGTAGACATACTGTATGCTGGCACAGGGCAAGATAAGCAGATCAAACTTATAGAAGTATACAACTTACCATTAAAACATTATTGTTACCCAGTTTATGAGTTTAAATTTTAATGTTACACGCACACATACACACATACATATATATATATATATATATATATATATATATATATATATATATATATATATATATATATATATATATATAATGCACTGAAATATATGGTCAAGTGACACTTAACATTAACGCTATTTCTGAAATTACAATGGTTCACCGATCATCAACTGAAAATGCAGATTATAGCATTTTAATTTTTTTCTCAAGAAACCATGTGAAATTGTTGCGCATCTAACTCGCATTCCTATCGAAACTATTGTCATGTAGCCCCAACGTGATCATATCACACAAGCGATATCTATGCACAAGTCTTAAAAAATGGGAAATAATGTAACGCACTGCTTGATCCTATACACTCGCGTTTCCAGCGAATATGAATTATTAAAGCAAAAATGAGTATCTGCAACAGGAAATCCTAAATTGTTTGCCTTTTAAAAAAATTCATCATCATAATAGAGTGTAAGTCAGGGTGAATATGTACTTACGTGACTTTCATTTTCATATTCTGTTGTATCTTGGTCAGAGGACGGGTAACTTAACGGAACTCTTTCTTCTACATGCAAATGCTGTTCTGACTTATCCACAGTGGCATACCTAGGCGGTTGTAACAAAGTACTCAACATTTGCCAATCTTTCACTGTTCCTCCACTTTCGCTATTTGCTTTCATCATGTCCATTTCTCTATGGGCCACATGAAGAAAATTGTCTGATATATGTCGTCTGGTATTTTCTTTACGTGCACGCCGGCGACGTAAGCATATAACAATGATGGTCACCATAACAATAAATAAGATTAAAAGAGCACCGGATAAAATGAAAATAATGATCATATTTCGAGAGAGCCATACTGGTGTACTGCCCTGGAGTTCTAGACTTTCACTTTCATCAATGACGTATATTTTCATTTTCGCAACAGCACTATGCCAAGGAGGTAGGTCATCAGACGCTTTAACAAAAAATTCATAGGTTCGCTGTTTGTTTCGAACAAGCAGTGTTGTGGTCTTTATCATTCCAGTTTTTTCATCAATCATAAAATAATCTTGGGCGCTAGATGAGCCCCAATCTCCTTCAAGAGTTAGGGAGTATTTGCTGAATGACTCAGTGTCTGCGTCCGTAACATGAACTCGACCTACCTCTAAGCCAGGAGGTTTCTTTTCCAGAGCGTAAAAAACATAGTTTTCTCGAGAGAATGTAGGTGGTTCGTCGTTTGCATCCAAGATTTTTATCACCACTGTTGCGCTTGAACTAAGCGGCGGGTCTCCATGATCGGAGGCATACACTAATGTTTTGATTTCTGTTGTTTCCTCCCTGTCAAATACCTTTAAAGCAGTTATTGCACCCGTTTTGCTGTTTATCGCTAGTTTTCGTGAAGCCGAGTGGCCAAGTGTAAAGGTAACCCCGCTGTTTACCCCACTGTCCCTGTCCGTGCAATTAACCTGCATTACGGAAGCTCCAATTTCATTATTTTCGTCTATACTTCCCAAAAAGATCGATTTTGTAAAAACAGGAGCATTTTCATTTTCGTCAAGAATTGATACCGTCATTTCTTTGGAGCTCGACAAAGGGGGCGTCCCACGATCTCGGCATCGTATTATTAAAACATACTTTGATTTTTCCTCTCTATTAAATGTAGCCCTCGTCATAATTTTATATTCGTTTTGGTAAACATGCTCCAGTCCAAACCTGTCATCACTTAGTGAACAACTAAATTCTCCATTAGTTCCACTGTCAAGATCCCGTATAGTAATGTGCCCCACTGCAGTGTTCGGTGTCAGATTTTCAAGTACCCCAAAGTCCCCTATGCCTTTCAAATCATGAAACTGAATTTGGGGAGCATGATCATTTACTTCAACAACATCTATCTTTACTATAGCATCTGCACGTATAGAATTAATACCCATGTCCTGAGCGGTAACAAAAAGTGTATACTTGTTTTTCTTTTTATAATTCAGCTTTGTTTTTAAAGATACACTGCCAGTATTCACATCGATAGCAAATGTAGTCCCATCCAATGCAAGTGTCTCAGCTGAAAACGCGTACTGCACTTGTCCATTTAAACCCACGTCAGGATCTATTGCTTTTATGGACACTATTTTCGAATTTATTGTTGTGTTTTCCAATATGTGCCGCTCATATATTTCTCTTGTAAACTTAGGTATATTGTCATTTATATCTGACACTGTTATTTTGACTAAAACAGATCCGGACTTACGAGGTGACCCCCCATCATGCGCAACTATTTCAAGATCATAAGCGCCAACCTTTTCCCTATCCAAAGGAGCCGTCAATAATATTTGAATGCGATTAATATTCCCTTTTCTTTCAATATTCATTCGAAATGTAGATTCTGGTGCAACCATCACGTAATCATTCACGTCATTTACTCCAATGTCTCTATCTGTCGCGGCTGGGATTAACTTTACAATGCCAAGTGGTGTATTTTCAAGTAAACTCAAAGTTATTGTTTTCGTAGGAAACTGCGGATGATTATCGTTTATATCCGATACAATGATTCTTACTTGTATGACTTGGAAATAGCGCATGGGGCGCACTGCTACATCCACAGTGAGGACACAGTCTACCGCTTTAAAACAAATTGTATCTCTGTCCAGCCTATGGGCAACTTTAAGGACGCCAGTTAGCTTACTTATTTCGAATATATGCGTGTCCGATTCTTCATGAGACACAAAACTGAAGCGTAAGGATCGTAGAACTGATCGTCCATACTTGCGAGCCAGGCCCGCGTCTGCTGATACATCTCCTAACATTGTACCGACGGGGACCTCCTCCATTACTGTATATTCCAACTGCTGCTGGCAATGTACTTCTGTATTGAAACATAGGCTCATGCATATATGTGCAAAAACACAATAACTGATAACAGACCTCATTGTTACTTAATATCTACATACTTATAAAAATCATAACCGCAAGTTCAATTCGATCTTACAACTCGAATACCGATCCAGTACGCAGTATTAATGCAGCTTGCCGCACGTAGCATGTAGTCGCGGTGACGAAACACATCAACACAATAGCGCTGTAATTTCCACACCGTCATGAACAAAAATGATCTCCAAAAAAGCTATATAATCCTCCCAGTATGGTTCCTTGACTCCCAGTAAGTCTTAGCGACATGATTGTATGTCTTCAAATGGAAGCTACACTCTTAACTCGATTGTAAAAATTGTGGAACTCTGCACTATCACAAATACAATATGGCGCTTGACTGTCTGATTTAAGTGATCTACGTCACATGTCCTAGTTTCCATGCATACATTAGGTTCTGCCACTGTGGCCGGTAGCTACAGTGGCGGCGCTGATGCTTGTATTTCATGCAAGCATACATCGACTACTATGGCATGTAGCTGATGAGCCAACATACGGCTAAATTAGAATGGGTTGAAAACGTTTACAAGATTCAAACTAAACTATAGAGTTTTTTTTGATAGCAGCAATTGCACAAATCCACATGTACTTGTACAAAGCATTTCTCTGAGTATGTGCGTAAGTTGGATGTTATGCATGGTAAATGGGCCTTACAAGACATTTACTATCTTTTTACACACACATTAATATGCTGATATTTCGACCACCTTCAAGCTCCTCTACAGTTTGAACACTTAAAAAAAAGTAAAATCGCAATTCTTTAATATAATGTTTTAAGCACACACACACACACACACACACACACACACACACACACACACACACACACACATATATATATATACGTGACATACCATTTTTCAATATAAAGGGAATGGGAAAAGACTGAGATTTAAAAAATTACGGCAATAGTCGCACACACGTATACTTACGTGACTATCGTTTTCATATTCTGTCGTATCTTGATCCGAAGAGGGATAGCTTAAAGGGACTCTTTCCTCGATTTGTAACTGTTCAGATTTTTCTACCGTGGCGTATCTGGGTGGCTGTAATAAAGTGCTCAACATCTGCCAATCTTTGACAGTTCCACCGCTTTCACTATTCGCCTTCATAATATCCATTTCCCTGTGCGCAACATGGAGGAAATTGTCTGATATCTGTCGCCGGGTATTGTCTTTTTCTCTACGCTTTCTGCGCAAGCATATGACAAGAATTACTACCATCACAGCGAACAGAATAACAAGTGCACCGGACAAAACAAAAATAATAATCATATTGCGAGAGACCCAAGTTGTTGTCCCACTTATAAGCGCAAGATTTTCTTCCGCGTCGACGACGTGAACTTTCACATTAGCAACAGAACTGTGCCAGGGTGGCAGTTCTTCGGTGGCTTTAATGATAAATTCATATATCCTTTGCTTTTCTTGGACGAGTAAAGTAGTAGTTTTCAAAATTCCGCTTGCATCGTCAACGGTAAAGAAATCCTGTGCGTTAGACCCCTCTGCGACGCCTTCAATAGTCAACATATATTTATTAAAACGTTCTGAATCTGCGTCTGTTAAATAAACCCTGCCAACTTCCAGTCCTGGCGGTCTTTTTTCCAAAACGTAAAAAACATATCTTTCTTGGGAAAATATTGGACTTTCATCGTTGACATCTATAATTTTTATTAACACCTCAGCGCTAGAACTCATTGGTGGCTTACCTTGATCGTACGCATACACTATTGTTTGAAGTTCCCTCAACTGTTCGCGGTCAAATACTTGCTTAGCAGTTATTATACCTGTTTTACGATTTATGTTCAAGAGACGAGAATGTGAATCCAGGGCATATGAGATACCGCGATTGTCTTCACTGTCTTTATCTGTACAATTTACTTGCATGATGGTGTCACCAATTTTATTATTTTCTTTTATGCTGCCGACAAATTTAGATTTCTGGAATTTGGGAGCGTTTTCATTTTGGTCCAAAATATTCACAGTGAATTGTTTTGAGCTAGATAATGGAGGTTTCCCCTTATCTTTGCAGCGTATAATAATAAGATATTTAGACTTATGCTCTCTATCAAATACAGTTCTCGTCATTATCTTATATTCAGTAAGGTAGACATACTCTAGTCCAAATCGGTCATCACTTAAATTGCATGTAAATTTTCCATTTTCTCCACTATCCAAATCTTTTATAGATACATGACCTACAACAGTGTTCGGAGCTGAATTTTCCAAAACGCCTATACGTCCATTCTCGGTGTCTCGAAACTCTATTTTTGGGGCATGGTCATTCACTTCTATAACAAATATGTTTACCTGGGCCTGTACTGGAAAAGTACCTTCTCCTACGTCTGTTGCGAGAACAGAGAGGGTGTATTTATTTTTCTTTAAATAATTCATTTTTTTCTTCAAATTTATGGTACCGGTATTAACGTCAATGTCAAATGTGTCCCCATCTCGAGCAAGTGTACCTCGTGAAAATGAGTACCTAATCTGACCATTGATACCAATATCTGGATCAACAGCTTTAACAGTCAAAACCTTGGAATTTATTGTCATATTTTCTGCTATGTGCCGCTCATATATTTCATTTGTAAATTTTGGTCTATTGTCATTTTCATCAGCTACAGTTATGGTAATAAAGACGGAGCCGGACTTTGGAAGTGAACCTCCATCACGAGCGATTATTTTAAGTTCATACGAATCAACAGTTTCTCTGTCTAGAGGACTGTCCAACAATATTTGTATGTGATCACTATCGGCTGCTCTTTCAACCTTCAACCGAAATATGGAGGCTGAAGTGACCAGCGCATAATCTTTTACACTATTTCCTCCGGAGTCTCTATCTATCGCACCAGAAATTACATGAACAATGCCGACGGGGATATTTTCTTTTAGAGAAATGCGCAATGTCGCCTCTGGAAATTCAGGCCGATTGTCATTTACGTCTAAGACGTTCACGCTTATCTGAACTATCTGAAAGTACTGCAGCGGACGTACAGCAACGTCTACTGTTACTATACATCTCGTTACTTTGAAACATACCGTGTCTCTATCTAGTCTTTTTGCAATTTTCAAGACACCACCAATTGTCGTAATGGAAAAGATTTTGCTGCTAGAATCAGTATTGGAAACTAAGCTAAATCTTAATGATTTCAAAATTGAGCTTTCATATTTTGATGCCAGTCCAGAATCCAATGCTACGTCACCTAAGACCGTGCCGATCGGAACCTCCTCCATTATTGTGTATTCCAGCTGCTTCTGGCAGAAAACCCCAGCAACAAAGATGAGAAATCCTAGTCCTACTGTGATACAAACGCTCATTGACTTCATACTTTATAATATTCCAAATCATTTGTGTAATCTACGTGTATATCTTCCATGCAGATGTTCCGGATTTTACGATGTCGCTACTCCTGGAGTCATCACATGCACCACTGCCACCAATATTCTGCCGCTTAACGAACGTACACTATAGGTGCAACCGTTCTACCCTTGTATCAAGAAAACTCCGTTCCATTTCAACAGAATTTCCACTCAGTATGATTCCACGCATCACAGGCAGCAAAACTGCAACACATCTTGATCGTAAAATTGCACAATACGATGTAGAATCGAGGCTAAAATCTGTGATATCTGAACACGTACACAAATACAATATGGCGCTAGCTTGGCTGACTAGAAAATGCGCTACGTCATATGCCCCACTTTCCATGCATATATTAGGCTCCATGTGGCCCGTTGATATAGTGGCGGCGCCCGTGCCAGTGTTTCCCAGTCGTACGCATCAGCACCATATGGTCAACTGGCAGCACCAAATAACCACTGTTTTACCAGGCAAAAATGTGCCTGTATATGACAAAGCATATTTCGAGATCCTAAGCGCCACAACAATCCGGCCCTTCACAAAAAATCTCGAATTTATGATTCTAACTACATTATGGCCCTTTGGTTGCGGGTGCTTTATATTGCAGTTCCCCCTTTATACCCTCACCATTTTGCAGATATACCACCTAGCTTGAAACAAATGATAAAATATTTACCAACAAAAGTACGCAATGCAAGAACATATGAATACAGCCACTACAAATGCCATATGCGATTTTCCTTCCATTTAAGTTCATTGTTGTCAGCACATATGCTTCACTAAATGTCCACTTTCCCTAGCTTTTATTCTCATGCCAAACATGTTTGTATCAGAGTGGCTTCACATCTGTTTCCGCAAAAGTCCTATTTGCATATTTCAGAAAACTGTCATATTTCCTCATCTTTGCGTGTTCAAAAATATGTTTTAGTGATTATATCAGATGAAACCTGCAACAGAAATCTATTCCTGGTCACCATGTTTTCTTCATATGCGCGTTCCACTAACGTGCTCTCTTTAAAGTTTTTTTTTATGGCCTGTTATGGGCTACCTTCAGACTGAACTGATAACGCTTTCTCTGAAAATGAAAAGCTCAGATTCCTACACTACACTTTGGGACATTAAAAATGATGGTGAATTTATTGAATCTAGCTATTTAGAGGGAACAAAAACCGTTGTCCCCCTGTGCTCATTATCATATGTGTAGTAAGCTGAACAAAATAACCAAATCACCTAGATTGCTTCATATGCGTTTTTTACTTATACTCACATGCCCACTCTCGTTCTCATATTCAGTGATGTCCTGGTCGGATGAACTGTATCCTAAAGGAACCCTTTCTTCTGTTTGATGGTCAGATTTATCGACAGTTGCATATCTGGGCGGCTGCAACAAAGTACTCAACATTTGCCAATCTTTGACAGTTCCACCACTTTCGCTGTTTGCCTTCATTATATCCATTTCTCTGTGGGCTACATGAAGAAAATTGTCTGAAATGTGCCTTCTCGCGCTTTCTTTTTGTCGCCGTTGCCGACGCAAACAAATGAACAAAATGACTCCCATGACAATTGAAAGTATGATCAGCGCTGCTGATAAAATGAGGATTATTATCATGTTGCGTGAAAGCCATGTCGGTCGCCCACTCTGCAAGGAAAACTGCTCTTGTTCATCCACTACGTGCACGGTTACGATGGACGTCGAACTAAGAAATGGGGCAGTTTCATCGGTGGCTTTGACTATGAAATCATATACTCTTTTATTTTTGCGAACAAGAAGAGTTGTAGTTTTAATAATCCCTGTACTTCCATCTATGGTAAAAATATCCTGAGCAGAGGAAGAGGCTGGCCCACCTTCTATACTCATCCTGAAGGTGTTGTATGGTTCTGAATCATCGTCAGTTACAAATAATTTGCCGACTTCTAACCCGGGTGGCCTTTTTTCCAAAACATAAAATTGATATTTTTCTTTCGAAAATTTTGGTTTTTCATCATTGGTATCCAAAATTGTCAAGATAATTGTTGCACTGGCACTGCGTGCCCGATTGTTTCGCTCCGATGCAAAAACAGTTGCCTTGATTCTTGGTGTCTGTTCTCGATCAAAGCTATGTAACGCCGTGATAATACCGTTTTTACTATTTATACTTATTTTTTGCGAAGACATCGAATCCAAACTAAATGTAAGTTGTTTGTTCAGTCCATTGTCTCTGTCAGTGCAGTTTACTTGGATTATAAACTGGCCTACTTTATTGTTTTCAGCTAAAGTAGCTTTGAAAATTGGAACCGCAAACTTCGGAACATTGTCATTCTCATCAAGAATAGATATGATGAATCGTTTTGAGCTAGACAACGGTGGTGTGCCGTGGTCTTGACAGCGTATTATTACCGCGTACTTTGACATTTTCTCCCTGTCAAATACTACTCTTGTCACAATTTTGTACTCTTGTTGGTAGATATGCTCTAGCCCAAACCGAGCATCATTAAGTGTGCAAGTGAACTGTCCATTTGTTCCACTGTCCATATCTTTAATTGACACTTGTGCAACTACAGTGTCTAATGGTGCATTTTCTAAAACTCCAAGTCTTCCGCCGGCTTTAAAATCGTGAAACTGGATGTTTGGTGAATGATCATTGACTTCAACAACATATATCTTTACTACAGTATCAACAGGGATAGACCCTTTACCCATATCTTGTGCCCAGACAAATAATGTATACATTTGCTTTCTCTTAAAGTTTAGCTTCTTTTTAAGAGAAATCACGCCCATATTTGCATCAATAGCAAATATATGTCTGTCACGTGGATTTGTACCAGAGGCAAAAGAATATTTTATTTTCCCGTTCAAGCCATTATCTCTATCAATGGCTTTAACAGAAATTATGTTTGAATTGACGGTTTTATTTTCTAAAATGTGTATCTCGTATAAATCACTGGTAAAAACTGGCCTATTATCATTAACATCAGTCACTGTAACTTTAACCAAAACCGACCCTGACTTTTGCGGTACGCCTCCATCATGAGCAACGATTTTTAAGTCATATTCATTAATTTTTTCTCTATCTAATGCGGTGTCTAATAATATTTGTATGCGATCCCCACCGGGTTTTTTATCCACTTGTATTCGAAATATCGACGCGGCTGACATCATCACATAATCTTTAACGTCGTTTTGTCCACTATCCATGTCAGTTGCTCCAGGAATTATCATTACGACCCCTGGATTAGTTGCCTCTGACAGAGTTAAAGTGGTCACTTCTTCTGAGAACTTTGGTTTATTGTCATTGATGTCTAATACACTGATACGAATCTGGATTATTTGAATGTACCGCAGCGGCCGTACTGTTACGTCAGCATTCAAAACACAGTCAAGCTGTTTAAAGCATAAAACATCTCTATCCACCCGCTTTTTAGTTTTTAAAATGCCTCCGCTTTCAGATATCGTAAAAAGGTCACTTCCAACTAATGTGCTAGGCATAAAACTGAAAAGTAGCGATTTTAAAATGGGTTGGTCATATTTTGAAGCCAAACCGGCGTCCGCAGACACATCTCCTACCATGGTTCCAGCGGGGATTTCTTCTGTAAGGGTATACTCTATCTGACTTTGGCCCATGACGATTGCACAACATAGGTAAAAACGAAACATTGCGATAGTGGAACTCACTGGCTTCATGATGAGCAAATTGGGGCGTCATTCATACAAATATGCCACAATAGTCAAAATATACATCCTCTTGCCTGTATGGTGAAGTGACGCCCCGCATACAGCAAAACGGCGTCAACAGCGAATGGTTGCTTTCAAATGCGTGCTCGACGTCACTGCAAGTTCTGATCGAAATTGGAGGCATAAAAACACCACATGATCCTTATCCGTCGGAACTGTATGATTCCTGAGGTCCCAAACACCAAGCACGCTGTTAATTCAGTCGGCATAGCGACCAAATATCTTGTAGGATCATCGCGAAAAACATAGAGAGCTTTTCCCTGCGGTGAACACAATATGGCGCTAGCCTTGATGATTCGAGACATCTACGTCACAGTTCGTCCTAGTTTCCACGCATACATTAGGCTCGGTGTGGCGCACAGCTATAGTGGCGGCACCTCTGCCCATGCTTACTATTATGGTAAGGAGCAACACACTCAAATAGCACAGTAAAGACTTAATCGAATCAAATTCACATGAACGGCATATATGTAAAATATAACTACGGCGTACGTTTATAAATTAATCTACACCAATAGCGTATATGTACATTATGAGTTAAACAACAGTATTCCTTCCATACCCATCCCATATAGTCTCGATGGAGCAAACTTGTTCCAATGAAGTATAGTTTGTAATCCTTTGTTTTATGTTTTACAGCTACGGAACCCCATGATGTGTCGCATCCAGCTATAAGAGGGGATAACTGAAGTCGGAATATAAAAACATACTGCAGCTGCCCACAATAAACATGATAAACAACTTGTTATTTGAACAAATAGATTCTACAGCATCTTGCCCTTGTATCTGCAACCTTTCATACCATTACATCTGAAGCGTTCACCCCATTCCAGCGCAATTGGTGGTAGAAAAGCGTACACACAAAACACCCGTCCTCTTAACCTGACTGCAGCAAACAGTAACGACAAGTCCAAAAAGCATTTACCCGAAATATCTATTGTTTTACCGGTCAAAGTGGGTATGAACAGTTTGTAAAACATATACTTTAAATATCTATTATTTTACTAGCCAAAATAGAACTGAGCAATTTCTCATTTTCTTAACCTAAAAAGAAAAAAAAATACTCACGTGGCTGTCGTTCTCATATTCCGTAAAATCTTGGTCGGAAGAAGTATATCCTAAAGGGAACCTCTCCTCTATATGCTGTTCAGATTTATCTACCGTTGCGTATTTAGGAGGATGCAACAAAGTGCTCAACATCTGCCAATCTTTGACTGTTCCGCCACTTTCACTACTTGCCTTCATCATATCCATTTCTCTATGCGCAACGTGCAGGAAATTGTCAGATATCTGCCTTCTGACATTTACTTTATGTCTGTGTTTCCGGCGCAAACAAACTACAAGAATAATTATCATGCTCACAAAGAGTATGAACAGAGCGCCGGATAATACAAATATGATAATCATATTACGGGACAACAATCCGGATACGCCATCTTTTAAAGCACGGTTTTCTTGCTCATTTACTACATATACTGTTACCTTTGCTGTAGAACTATGCCACGGTGGTGCCTCATCTGTAGCTTTAACAATGAACTCATATACTCTGCTATTGCGCACGAGAAGTGTTGTAGTTTTCAATATTCCAGTTCTTTCGTCAACAGTAAAGAAGTCATGCGCAGTGGAGGACAGCGATAAACTTTCGATGGTCAACTTAAACTTGCTAAACGGTTTCAGATCGCTATCTGTAACATACACTCTCCCTACTTCTTGTCCTGGTGGCCTTTTCTCCAGAACGTGAAACACATATTTTTTCTTAGAAAATGTCGGTTTTTCGTCATTGATATCAGTGATCTTTATTAGCACAGTTGCACTTGAACTGCGTGGCTGTTTACCGTTATCTGACACGTAAACCACCGTTTTTATTTTCTGCACATGCTCTCGGTCAAATCTACGTAAAGCTGTGATGATTCCCGTATTCTTCTCAATGGTAATTGGGTGTAATTTTTTACTGTCTAAAACAAAAGTCAGTTTTCCATTGGGTCCCGCATCTTTATCAGTGCAGTTTACCTGCGTTATGGGTTCACCCACTTTATTATTTTCGGATATCTTGACAGCAATAGTTGATTGAGGACACGCTGGAGTATTATCGTTTTCATCTAGGACTGACACCATAAACTCTTCTGAACTTGATAATGGTGGTTTTCCTCGGTCCTGGCACCGTATGGTAATTAGATATTTCGAAATTTCCTCTCTGTCAAAAACAGCCTTAGTCACAACTTTATACTCGTGTTGATAAATATGCTCCAACCCAAACCGTGCATCGCTCAGTCTGCAGCTGAAAAGTCCATTTGTACCACTGTCTACATCCTTTATGGATATTTGGGCTATAACGGTATCCAATGGAGCATTTTCTGGAACTCCGAGGTGGCCACCTGCTTTTAAATCATGAAATCGAATCTTGGGCGCATGGTCGTTTACTTCTGTTACATAAATATTCACAATTGCTTCCACTGATAAAGGGACAGTTCCCATGTCTGTTGCTATGACAGACAAACTAAACTCACTTTTCTTTTGATAGTTTAATTTTTGTTTTAGCGAAATAACCCCAGTATCCGGATCTATGGCAAAAGTCTGCCCTTCCAGTGGGACAGCGCCGGTCGCAAAAGAATATTTAATTTGACTATTTTTGCCAATATCTGGATCAACGGCTTTGACAGAAATTATCTTTGAATTAATGGTGGCATTTTCTAGTATATGCTTCTCATATGCCGCAGATGTAAACGCTGGTCTATTATCGTTAACATCGTTCACAATAATTTTGACTAACACTGACCCAGACCTTTGAGGGAAGCCACCATCTCTGGCCGCTATCTTCAATCCATAAGTGTCTGTCCTTTCTCGGTCTAGCGGAGAATTTAACAATAATTTAATTCTATCACCACTACTTTTCCGTTCGACCTTAATTTGAAAAATTGACACAGCTGAAACCATGGTATAATCCTGCACGCCATTTCCTTCACTGTCTTTGTCTGTCGCACCTGGAATTATCTTAATGACGCCCGTTGGACTGGATTCCAAAACATTGACAATTACTGTTTCTTCTGGAAATTGTGGCTGATTATCATTCAAGTCCAAAATATTGATGCGCACTTGAATTATCTGAATGTATTGTAGCGGGCGTACTGTAACGTCAGCATCTATCACACATTTGGGCTGTTTGAAACATATCGAATCCCTGTCTAACCGCTTTGAAATTTTAATCACGCCACCTTTTTCTGTTATACTGAATGGAACAGTACCATACTCAGCGCTGGACACAAAGCTAAAACGCAAAACATTCAAAATGGAACCTTGATATTTTGAAGCCAAACCAGAGTCTCTCAGCACATCTCCTATCACAGTACCGGCATGGCTCTCTTCCATCACAGTGTATTCCAACTGTCTCTGGGATGATATAACTCGGACAAAAAGTGGGCTCACACATAACACAATAGTGGCAAGAAAACTTACAGACATCATGGTATCCAGAGTGGAGAGTTGTCTGAAATGACCATGAAGAAAGCCCCGCAGAAATGTTTCCTGAACACACAAGACCTATGTCAATGCATATTTTTGCCCATAGCCCACATGTGCATTGTTGACAGCCATCCTGTTACATGCACGCCAATGCTGTTCGAAATATGCATGGATACTGGCATACACTCTCCATGAGAGACATAATAACCTTTACAGTATGATTCCGTGGTCCACGTGCATGACTACTGTAAAGTCTTTGTTCCATTCGTCTTACTTTGAAGTCGCAGAATCGAAGCAGAAATTACAAGAACGTCACTCTGTTTTGGACGACAATATGGCGCTGGGCTGAACGACTAGAATCCGCTACGTCATGTACCCTACTTTCCATGCATACATTAGGTTCTAAGTGGCCCAGTGCTACGGTGGCGACACTTCCATTACTAAGCACATTTACTAGGCCGCAAAAGTTGAATACAACAGAATTACCAATGCTACAGGAACGTAACCTCACAAATTGTCAACCTATGTTCTGCTTATGTGATGTGTACGATGTGGGCATTTAACGCAAATGTGGTCGGCCTGATGAGTATAGGGTGTACTGGTTGCCTACACAATGAATGAACTGATGAATAGCGGACATTTATGCGTTCCACAAAATATTATGAACATAACATGAAATATTAAGTTGCAAAATGCAGGATACAATACCTTCTAACTGCAATATATATATAAAATTGTTTGCAAAGTAAACTATCATTTCAGTATTTCAATTACTAAATTCCAAAATCGTATCCAAGCTGAATATATAGCCTAGTACCCTGGTACCACTGATGAAACAGGTATGGATCACGTGCTATATAGTAAAAAAATGAATGTCCTGCATATAATGCTGAAATTTGCCTACAGATGGGCAGGAATACTAGTGTGTGTCTGAGGTATTTGTATACACCTACTCGTGCTTTCCACGCAAAATAGGAATGAAAACACCATACATTTCAAAAGCAATACAAACGTGTGTTCTGTGAAAAGCGGAGAGCCACAGTATTATTATTATTATTATTATTATTATTATTATTATTATTATTATTATTATTATTATTATTACCCCCCAAAATATCAACCATGCAATGCATACAGAAAACCATAAACCGTTAATTATATCTTTATATCCTTATGTGGTAACTTATCAAGATACATGTAAACATATCCTGACAGATATTCAAATGTCGTTAGCGGTTTGCACAATATAGGTTTCTTGATAAGTGAACCTGTACAACATCAAGACAACATGTATATCCCAAAGTTGTTTGTTAGTTTGTTTTGGTAAACAACCACAAACCTAGCCAAATTACAACAAAGTAGCGAATCTTTTCCGGTAACGATATGTCACTGTTGTTATCCAAATATACACATTTAAAGCTACAAAACGTCAGAGCTAAAATATATCAATAGATTATGGTGTTATAACACAACTGTTATAGGGCTAGACCTGCAGTAACTATGTGGCTGTATGTTGAGAGAACCATCTCAAAGGTTTGCCCTGAGAGTTGCCATGCTGGCATCAGATACTTCTTGATAACATTGTCAGGGAATACTGGATAAAAAACCGTGCTGCAAGGTTTGTGACGAACTGAAGAAATACTATGGAAACCATTATAGGTACGTTAAAGACCCACACCACAGGGTTCCTGGAAGTACAGGAAGGGTACCATATTTGAAATAAGGTGAAGAACCGTGAACATTGTCTCGTGAATCTTTTGCACCAAGAGTGTATTGTATTCAACCGTGTTAACTCGTACTTTTAATCCAACGGTGCATATGCAATTTGCATCTAATTATAAACAAGACTAATTGTTGCACACTCACATAGCTACGTTTAACATATCTACAGTTACGTTTCCTAAGTCTCAGGTCACAGCCACACCGCGAAGGTGTGGGGGGGGGGGGGAGGAAAAGTACGATGTAAAATTTGCACTTTCTTTAGCACAGTTCACTTAAGCTCTGTCTCCAAAAATGAGTTTATTGGTTACAGCGCTTTGTCACATCGTCTTACAAATACAGAAAAAATAAATGAAATCTTTACAAGCGAGAAATCCCCACACAATGTCTTATTAGATAGCGATGGTTTATCTACATATGACGTTTGTTGATGTTGGACTAAGGACTACAAGCAATCACTTGCGAAATGTTCCATATTTTTCATCAGGCATTGTGTGGCTCGCCCATCGAACCGTGGCTGTACGTTGATGACACCTAGTGTCTGTAACTATGATGGAGACTTGTTCCATCATTATGCATCGAGTGAAATTCCTCTGATGGCAAACTTTGACTTTCTATTACTGTATGTGTTGTGTACAGAGTAACCAATATGTGTAACTCAGTACAAATGCCATACCGGTTGGGTCAATCTGGCAAGCGCATTAAAGTACACAAACTAACAGTCCCGGAAAATCGGATTTTTTTTCAAGCATCCGATATCTTGATCAAGCTGCATGTTGTCCGCTTTCTTCACGAAAATTACCGGTATCTGGAATACCTTTAAAGCCATGCTTATGCATTAATTCATTTTTTAGAATTTAATTCCGTACACAGACTAGACTTGCACAAGTCCCTGGTGCATGTCCTTATTTTCCCATCCCGCGGTCCCACCCAGAAGTGCGATACATTTTCCCCTCCACAAAGTTAACTGTATAATATTGTGCCAACTACACGGTGTTATTAAGTAGGTCCAACTGTTAGGACTATTTTTTTTTAAACTGGTCGACACTGCCGCCGTGCCGGTTTCAACAGTAGCAGCTGTTGAGTCCTGGTCAGTTCTAATCCCATTATCATTGCGACAGGCTGAGTGGAAAGTGGGCTTCGATGAATGCATGGCTAGTCACTGGCCACTCAACCGAGACAAAGCTGACCGTCTCCCTTCGGCTGCCGACACTGCAATTAATCTTTCATTACACAGTAGCTCAATTAACAGCTTCTGAAGAGGGGTGCGTTATGACCGCTCGCCTGTTTATGTGATAAGAAACACAGTGCAGACCGCCCGGCGCTAATCATCTGGAGTCAATATTATCTGGTTATAGACACGTTCCACGCCAATTAGCTAGGTTTAAGGGCCTACCTGTATTGTAACAGAATAAGGCGACGACGTGTGTTTACTTAAAATTTTATTTTGCAATGAATTTGATTTTAAATAAAATACGGAAGACAGTCCAGTGAGACTTGAGCAAGTCTATACACAGACTCGAAGGAAATGTTACAAAATTGTCACCCGCTAACACTACAAGTGACATCATAACTGTTATTCTTGTCATTTGGGGGTATATTTCCCTCCCACGCAATTTATCAAGACACCCATATGTATATCACGACATTGTGTTGAATACTCACACAGCCTGATCCCTCATTTTCGTGCTCAGTGGTATCTTGGTCCGAGGTGGTACTACCTGGGTGATCGTTTTCTTCCCATTGTGATCCTGCTTTGTCTACCGTAGTGTATGTAGGAAGGTTTATAAAGATGTCTAATTTATGCCACTCTTTCTTGCTGGCATTAACTGTACCATTTGCGCGTATAATATATGCCTCCCTATGAGCAATTTGCAGTAGGTTTTCAGTCACGTTCCTTTGCGCCGCCCTGGCCTTCCGTCGGCGGCGTTCGCATATGCCCACAATAAGTACGAGGGCTATGATCATGATGCCAAGTGCACCTGATAGAACTAAAATTTTCGTCATATGTTCAGATATAACAGAATGCTGTCTGAGAGCGTTCATTTTTGCTTTGTCTACAACGAACACTGTGATATTTGTTTTTTTTTTTTGTACCAAGGAGGTTCTGTATTTGTGACAAAAACCACAAAGTTGTGCAGTGTATTAGTGTCTTTAATCACCATGGTTGTGGTTGTGATCTTCCCGGTATTTTCTCCAATGGTAAATTTATCTGTTGAATTAGATGTATCTCCACTTGTCTGAATAGTAAACTGACAGCGGTTAAAAGGCTTGGCATCAGCATCAAACGCGTGTACAGTTCCCACATATTGTCCTGGTGGCAACTTGTCTAACACATAATACACGTACCTATCTTGTGAAAACACAGGCTTCTCGTCGTTTACATCCTTTACACTTATAACAATTGTAGCTGTGGCGCTTCGGCTCATGTCTCCCCGATCTTTAGCGTGAACTGCAGTTTGAATGGTGGTGTGTATTTCCCTATCGAAACTCACACGGGCAGTCATTATCCCAGTGTGAGAATCTATGCTTAACATTTGAGAAGGTAGACCCAATGTATATGTTATCTCGCCATTAACTCAAGAATCTTTATCCGATGTATTAATTTTCATCATAGAGGCGCCAATTTTGCTATTTTCTAATATTGAAACGCGATATAAATCTTTCGGAAACACTGGTATATTATCTTTTACATCGGCAATATTTACAAGAATTGGAGTGTTGCTTATCAAGCGAGGTTTTCCATAATCATGACAAGTTACAATGATTTGATATTTGCATTTAACTTCTCGATCAAAAACAACAGCTGTAGTTACTTTATAATCAATATCATATAGGTTTATAAGTTTAAACCTTGTATTGTCCATGGTGCAGGTAAAAATTCCCGATTGTCGCCACCGTCACGATCTTCTATGTGTAACAGAGCTACCACCGTGCCCACAGGACTGTTTTCACATACTTGAAAACCGTTACCTGACGCTGAATCGTCAAGTTTAATTTGCGGAGGATGGTTATTTACATCTAGAATGTTAATTTTTACAGAAGTCCTCACCATTGTCGCACCCGGATCCATGTCTTTTGCAAAAACTCCAAATTTATACATATTACAATTTTCGTACTTTAATTTGTTTTTCAAATATATAACACCAGTGCTGCTGTTAATACCTAATAAATTCGCATATTGAAATGAAGAACCATAACTTTGGATGGGTTTTCACTTGAACATGTTGAATCGGCTAAGTACCTTGGTATTTTTATTGACAATCACCTTAAGTGGAGTCAACATATCTCGTACTTGTGTAAAGTTGTGAACGGCAAGCTCTTTGTATTACGCAAATTAAGATCTGTCTTACCTGCGGAGGCTTTAAAACTCATTTATATAGCCTGTATTCAACCTGTATTGGACTATTGTGATACGGTTTGGGATGTTTGTGGCTGTGAGGGATCACGTAAGGCGCAAAGTTTGCAAAATACGGCAGCCAGGATAGTTACAGGAAATTTTAAGTATAGAGACATCAGAGGTGAAGAGTTGGTAAAAGTTCTAGGTTGGCAAACCCTCTGTGAACGCAGGCGTTTTCACACTGCAGTCTTAATGTATAAATGTATATATGGTTTAGCACCGCATTATCTGTCAGATCAAGTGACTGGTGTGTCAGATGTAAATATTTACAACACAAGAAGTACCACTACATTAAATGTTTTAGTACCAACCGTAAATCGCAACGTTTTTAAAAAGTCATTCGCTTACAATGGTGCTATCACCTGGAATGCCATACCAGATTTTATCAGGAGAGCAGAAGACCTGCCTACTTTTAAAGTATTATATAAACGCTTCTATTTCTGAATCGGATGCTCTTTTCAAATCATTTTGGTACCCCTGCTACTATGTAGTATTGTATATATTTTTGTGTATATATTGTTCAATGTGTTTTACTCGTATTTGTATTTATTATCTTGATGTATGCTGGGCCCCTTGTAAGAACAGAGCTTTGCTCTGAAATAAATAAATAAATAAATAAATAAATAAATAAATAAATAAATAAATAAATAAATAAATAAATAAATAAATAAATAAATAAATAAATAAATAAATAAATAAATAAATAAATAAATAAATAAATAAATAAATAAATAAATAAATAAATAAATAAATAAATAAATAAATAAATAAATAAATAAATAAATAAATAAATAAATAAATAAATAAATAAATAAATAAATAAATAAATAAATAAATAAATAAATAAATAAATAAATAAATAAATAAATAAATAAATAAATAAATAAATAAATAAATAAATAAATAAATAAATAAATAAATAAATAAATAAATAAATAAAAGAACCGAATGAGTACTGTATTTTGTCATTTATTCCCGAGTCATTATCTGTCGCTCTGACCAGAAGCATTTTAGAGTTAACTGTCATATTCTCAAAGACGCTAACTTCATATGTCTTGTTTTGAAATTTTGGCACGTTATCATTGACGTCCGTTACGATCACATCAATGATTAAACTTCCAGACTTCAGTGGCGAGCCACTATCTTGAGCAACGATCTTTACTTTATAAATGTCCCTGGTTTCTCTACAGAGTTAAGTGTCACATTCGCAAAGACTCTAACTTCATACGTCTTTTTTTGAAATTTTGCACGTTATCATTGACGTCCGTTACGATCACATCAATGATTAAACTTCCAGACCTCGGTGGCGAGCCACCATCTTGAGCAACGATCTTTACTTTATAAATGTCCCTGGTTTCTATATCTACCTGAGAGTCCTGCACCAGCTGACTACCACCTCCGTCCGCCTCACTCACGACACGTAGGCGAAACTGTGATGAGACAGATACCAATAAGTAATTCTTTATACCATTTGGTCCACTATCTAAGTCTTCTGCTTCTGGTATAGATGATACCAGTCCAGCAGGGGTGCTTTCCGATACGTCCAAACTTAACTTTGGAGTCGGGAATCTTGGCCAGTTGTCATTAATGTCTTTTATGGTGACTTCAATCTGTATTATTTCATAATACTGGAGGGGACGCACAACCACATCAGCTTTCAGAATACATACCCGCTTCTGTCTGCAAATATCATCTCTGTCTATTCGCTTTGCAATTTTTAATATTCCACCAGTGTCAGAAACACTAAAGAAATCAGCGTCAGAGTCGCTTCCGGACCTGAAACAACGCAACAATGGAAGTATAGCAGCATTGTATTTCCCGGTTAGACCTGACTCGGCCCCTGTAGTGCTTGGTACCGTGCCTATTGGACGCTCCTCCGCTATACTGTATGCCACTAGCTTTTGACAAAATGATAGTTGTAGGAATAATTGATAACAACTATCCCTAAACCTTCCCGCACTCAACCAGAGTCGGGAATAGTAGATTCTCTTCGCTTTCTTCTTGGACGACCCGAGTACAACAAACCTTATGGCATCTCAAGAAAAATGGCCCAATCAATCATATCTGTCTTTTAATTTATTATTTCTATGTTTTCTTTTAAGCTGGATTCATGTATTTGTAATTTGTATTTATGTGCCAAGATAAGATTTTTCTGTATGATTTACATGCTTATGGGTATGAACTTTTATTCACGTCATTGTGAGTCATTTTGCTATCATTTGTGTATTATTTTGTTCATGTTCAGTTCTGTATCTTTATTTCGATGCATTATTATTATTATTATTATTATTATTATTATTATTATTATTATTATTATCATTATTATTATTATTATTATTATTATTATCATTATTATTATTATTATTATTATTATTATTATTATTATTATTATTATTATTATTATTATTCCAGCATGATGAACAAGGAGGTAAATTTCACAACATACATGTTTTCCGTAAGCGCCAGACCTCCAAAACTGCACTATGCACCATCAACGCATTAATCTTTTGGCCTCCTATTATTAGAACAACCCACTACCGCAAGTGTTTGTGTATACGCTTTGCCAGAGTATCACCGCCCGTGCATATCATGTGAAAACAGCAGCAAAAACTCCACAAATGTTGATATCTCTGTGTCGACACAAAACTACCTTATGATAAAATGACTCCTTCCCAGTTGACTGGAACAACAATCTTTGATCATAAATAAGAATAAATCCAAATAACTCTAATCAAAAGTTTGCTCACTCCAGCGACACTCTCTGCAAAATAGCGCTGGTATGACTGACTCGATAATGCTACGTCATATGCCCTAGTTTTCATGCATACATTAGGCTCTACGATGTGGCCCTCTGTAGGTACCGCTGAATGGTGCATAAATGCCAACTTTGTACTAGCTTGGCTAGTAAGTATTTGCAAGCATAGCACATGCAGTTAATACGTGGGAGTTCATGTAGCATATGAAACCGTGCTGGACAAAAATCTTGCACAAGCTACATGTTTTACATGATTGTTTAGTGTTGGACAGAAAAGACGTGGGCGATACAATATGAAAGGTGTAACAACAAAATATATCTGAAACTTCACCCTTGAAGACACCCCTGATCATGTTTCCAGAAAGAAAAATAGGTAGTCAAGTTTGATTACATATCTTTTCCCCAAGGTTCTGCTCCTGTAAATACCGATGTATTTCTTATTGCATAAGACTTTACACATTGGTATCTGCATCTTTTATACTGGATGCTATGTTAACTAGTGTATAACTTCGTTCACTACTATAAATTGTATCTTTTTATGTACATTTGACCCAAATTTCTCTTCGAAAATAACCCTGACCATACATTATAATCCGGGGAAGAACTACAGCCGATTCAACGATGGATGGGTAAGGCGTTTCTGGAAAAAAAGGTCGACTCTATCAATCATTCAGAATGCCCCACTTAAGATCTATCTGGTCTCGTAAAATACAACGTAGCGGCATCGATAACTCTGTATGTAACGAACTATGTGTGCTGTGCACTCAAAGGTGGCTGACGTATATTCATAAAGATCAGAAACAATATAACAATTTCCACAATAACAGAAAATAACACACGTCATGACACTGTCTTCACTGTACAAGCAGTACTGCAGCATATCAATCACTATACTCACATAACACGATTCTTCATTTTCATATTCTGTAGTATCCTGGTCAGAAGTAGTACTCTCCAAGTGTTCTGTTTCCCCCCAATGAGACACCGCCTTGTCTACAGTTGTGTATGTAGGCGGGTTTATAAAAGTGTCTAATTTATGCCACTCTTTCTCGCTTGCACTAATCGTTCCATTAGTTCGTATAATGTCTGCCTCTCTGTGTGCAATCTGAAGAAGGTTTTCTGTAACATTTCTCTGAGCAGCTCTAGCTTTACGTCGACGCCGGACACATACAACTATAATTAATACAAGCGCAATGAGCATGATGAATAGAGTCCCCGTCAAAATGAAAATGATCACCATGTGATCGGACGACATCAGAGATTGAGACAAAGCTGTCATTTCTGATCTATCGACAACAAGCACTGTGACATTTGCTAAAGCTTTATGCCAGGGGGGCTCCACATTGGTTGCCATAATTGCAAACTCATGCAAACTGTTGGACTGTTTCAGCAACATTGTAGTTGTGGTGATTTTTCCTGAAAATTCATCGACGGTGAAGAAGTCGCCAGATTCGGTGGTATGGCCACCCGTGCTTTCAATGGTAAATCGGCATTTGCTATAAGCATCGGAGTCCGCATCATTTACATGGACTGTCCCCACCTCTTGCCCTGGCGGTACCTTTTCTAATACATAATAATCATATCTTTCTTGTGAAAACCTGGGTATCTCATCATTAACATCTTTAATTGTCAAGATTAACGTGGCAGATGCGCTGTAAGGCATTTCACCTTTATCCCTGACGAGCACGGTGGCCTTAATTTCTGAGACTCTTTCATGGTCAAAGGACACAAGCGCAGTAATCAGACCTGTACTGGAATCTATGCTCAACATGCCAGAGGAAGCCATATCCAAACCGTATACTACTTCTCCATTCATTCCAGAGTCCTTGTCAGAGCAATTAATTTTCACTATAGTGTCACCTACTTTATTATTTTCCTTAAGCGATATGGAATATGTGTTCTTTGGAAGCACCGGCGCATTGTCGTTTTTGTCCAAGATGCTGACAGTTAAACGCGTTGTACTGGTTAGACGCGGTTTTCCAAAATCATGGCAAATAATAAGAATTTGGTATTGGTCTTTGGTTTCTCTATCAAAGACTGCCCTTGTTGTGATTTTATATTCATTCTCATACATATGATCCAATTTAAAATGCTGATTATCCATTGAACACACATATTTACCATTTTCCCCACCATCCGGATCTTCGACGGGCAAAAGCGCTATGACAGTGCCAACTGCATCATTTTCCGCTACTTTAATGCTGGATTCTGAAGCCATATTATCAAGATTTATTTTTGGTGGATGGTCATTTATATCAATAACAGTGATAGTCACCAATGTTCTAACAATCGCAGACCCTGATCCGGAGTCCCGCGCTGTAACTGTAAACGTGTACTTGCTATTTTCTTCGTACCTTAATTTTTCCTGTAGGTAAATTGCACCTGTGGTTTTATCGATGCGAAAAATGTGCCCATATTTGAACAACGACCCAAAAGAATATTGGACCAGTCCATTTATTCCAGAATCTCGATCGGTAGCTGTAACAACCAATAACTTGGAATTGACGGTTGTATTTTCTCGCACACGAACGTTATATGTTTTATTCTGAAAAATCGGCAAATTATCGTTCGCATCTGTAATAATGACATCAATAACTAATATTCCTGATTTTGCTGGGGACCCCCCATCGTTAGCTATGATTTTTAATTTGTAGTTATCCGTAGTCTCCCTATCTAAGGGAGCATCTTGCATCAGCTGAAGCTCAAATCTGTCTGCCTGGGGTAAAACCTTTAAGCGGAATTGCGAAGATGCAGATACTAACATGTACTGTTTAATGCCGTTAACTCCACTGTCTATATCGACTGCCTCTGGAATCAATGACACTAGGCCTACCGGTAAACTTTCCGACACTTCTAGACGTAACCTCTGTTTCGGGAACTTTGGCCAGTTGTCATTGATATCACGGACAGTGACTCTCACTTGTATGATTTCGTAGTATTGTAGTGGGCGCACGGCTATATCAGCTCTTAGCACGCACACAGGCTTGTCGCTGCAAATACTGTCTCTGTCTATTCGCTTTACAACCGTCATCGTTCCATCAGTTTCGAGAATGCTGAATAAATTAGTTGCAGATACACTCTTAGATCTAAATTTGAAGCGCAGCGATTGCAATATACTAGCACTGTATTTACTGGTAAGGCCAGACTCGGCCGGTATGTTGCCCAGAACCGTACCAATTGGAAGCTCTTCGTCAATCGTGTATGTTACTTGCCTTTGGCACAATGACGGTTGTACTAATAATCCAATAAATACCATGAACAATGATATAAAACTTACAACAATCATTATTCCCATGTGTAGGCTTGCGCTCCGGCAACAACTTTCACAAATGCAGTTATCATTTTAATCCCATGCACCGAGCATAGTGCGGGTGGCAGTATGCTTTGTGTGCATGTAAGCACAATCTATTGCAAGGCGAATATGAAACATAGTGAAGATATACCGTCAAAAAATGTATTCATGTGGAAAGCCCAGCAAGTTATGATGGTATAATCCAAGCATAGTTACGTGGTACGGTAATCCGCTCTCAAATGTCAGTAAAATCTCTGATTCTGCTGTAAAATATCGCGATCATTTCTCCAACAACCGTTACAAAATGGCGCTGGTCTAACTGACTCGATAATGAAACGTCATCTGCTCTAGATTGTGTGCATACATTAGGCTCTGACAGTGTGGCCCTCTGTAGGGACTGCGGGAAGGCGCGGGTGAAGCTAGTGGTACGGAGGTGCACTCACTGCCTACACAATCCGGAGTATGTGATGGAGCCCGTCAAAGTGGCTTCATGTTCATTCATACTCCACACACACGATATGAATTTTATTTACATGAATTTTCTATTTTAGACTTAACTAAAGCTATCCACAACATAGCTGGCGGAAATATATACTTCCTGAGGTCAAGTAACTTTATCAAAGTATATGAACATCATAAGATATATATATATATATATATATATATTTATTTATTTACATTGGGGATAACTTTCTCCCCTTGAGGGCCATGAGCCTTATTTCTTTCTTATTTACCACAAGAAGAAATTTAAATTTGAAAAGACCCGCTGCTTTATACATCAACATTTGTTAAAGTACCTCGCTACCGCACCACACACAACATCGTGCAGCCAGTGGTTTACAGCTGAATACTCAGATGGAGTAATCTGTGCTTTAGATTGATTCATCTATATAACTTCTTTCATTATATGTCATATCATGCATAGTATAAAAGGAATATACAATACATAACCAGTTCAACAGCCATTGTCTGTGAGTTTAAGAATACGCTTTTGTTATACAGAATATCCTCTCTTGAAAAACACACTTGTCCTGTTACTGTGTATGGCATGTTCTTATACTTTTGTCTGTCTACAGATCATATATTCCTAAACAAGTATATCTACATCATAGCTATATATACAAGAACTGAAGACTCTAACTACCTATCGTGTAATATTTAGGCCAAAATGCAGATGCTCCTCATATAGGTACGCATATTTAAAAACAAAAACACACAAAAAAACCAACTCATACTCACATAACCTGACCCTTCGTTTTCATATTCAGTGGTATCCTGGTCAGACGTAGTACTTTCTAAATGATCATTCTCACCCCAATGTGAACTCGTTTTGTCTACAGTTGTATATCTTGGAGGGTTTGCAGGGTTTATGAAACTGTCTAGCTTATGCCATTCTTTTTCATTCGCCCCAATTGTTCCATTTGCTCTTATAATATCCGCCTCTCTGTGTGCAATCTGAAGTAAATTTTCCGTAACGTTTCTCTGCGCCATCCTGGCCTTACGACGGCGTCGTAAGCACACTACCACAATGACTATAAGCGCAATAACCATTAATAGCAGACCACCCGATAAAATGAAAATGACAAGCATGTTGTCTGACAAAACAAGATGCCCAGCTATAGCTGTCATTTCTGACTTATCAACCACGAATACTGTGACATTGGTGTAGGAGCTGTGCCATGGTGGCTCCGTGTTGGTTGCAAAGACGACAAACTTGTGCATCAGGTTGGTTTGTTTGAGTAACATTGTCGTCGATGTTATTTTGCCTGAATATTTCCCCACAGTGAAGAAATCGCCTGAATCAGGGGAATCAGCTGATCCCTCAATGGTAAAGCGACTCTTACTAAATGGTTCCGTGTCGGCATCGTAAACATGCACCGTTCCTACTTCTTGTCCTGGTGGCACTTTTTCCAATACATAATAAACATACTTATCCTGAGAAAACCTTGGCTTCTCATCGTTAACATCTTTAATATTGAGGATTATTGTGGCAGACGCACTGCGGGCCGGATCTCCTTTGTCTCGCACAAGGACAGTAGTTCTTATTTCCGAGGCCCTTTCACGATCAAAGACAACAAGAGCAGTTAAAAGACCCGTTCGCGGGTCTATACCCAACTGTCCAGTTGAAGCCCTATCAAGACTGTACAGCAGTTCTCCGTTTGCACCGGCGTCCCTGTCTGTACAATTTATTCTCATCACCGACGCAGATACTTTATTATTTTCCTGCAGTGAAACTCGATAAGCATCTCTATCAAAAACCGGGGAATTATCATTTAAATCTTTAATATTGACATTAAGATTAGTTGTACTTGTTAGTCTGGGTCTGCCAAAATCGTGACAACTGACAGTGACTCTGTAATTGCTCTTAGTTTCTCTATCGAATACTGCCGTTGTTGCAAGTTTGTACTCATTGTCGTATACATGCTGTAGGGTGAAATACCTGTCATTCATAGTACAAGTAAATTTACCATTTTCCCCTCCGTCTAGGTCTTCCACTAGCAAAAGTGATACTGCAGTGCCAACAGCATTATTTTCTTGAACTTGTAAATGGTCCTCTGTAGACAGGTCGTTGAGAACAATTTTTGGTGCGTGGTCATTTACATCAAGAACATGGATTTTAACCAAAGCTCTCACCATTGCTGAACCGGATCCCATATCACGCGCTGACACTCTAAAAACATATTTCTTATTTGTCGCATACTTTAATTTCTGTTTCAGATATATTTCACCAGACGTGCTATCTATAGCAAAAGTGTTTCTATATTCAAACATTCGACCAAAAGAGTATTGTATCTTTCCGTTTAACCCTGAATCTAAATCTGTCGCTTTCACGACGAGTAACTTTGAATTTAGAGTAACATTTTCAAACACGCGGATTTCATATGTTTTGTTTGTAAACTTGGGGACATTATCATTGACATCTGTCACGATGACATCGATTACCAGGGATCCAGACTTAGGAGGCGACCCTCCATCACGAGCAACAATTTTCAAGCTATACTTGTCTTTAGTTTCTCTATCCAATACAGAGTCTTGCATCAGTTGTAGCTCGCCACCGTCCCCTTCATTGAGGACATTAAGCCGGAACTGAGAGGATGAAGCCACTAGTACATATTCTTTAACTCCGTTAGTGGCACTGTCTCTGTCCTTGGCCTCCGGTATTACAGATACAAGGCCGACAGGAGAGCTTTCAGATACTTCTAGGCGTAAGTTCTTGGTTGGGAACTTGGGCCAGTTGTCATTAATATCCAGTATTGTGACTTCAACTTGTATTACTGCGTAGTATTGCAATGGACGGACTGCAACATCAGCTCTGAGAATACAGACGCGTTTCTGAATACAGATTCTATCTCGATCAATTCGTTTTGCGATTTTTAGTATCCCGCCTGTGTCGGTAATGCTGAATACATCTAATTTAGAGTTACTGGTAGTCCTGGACCTAAACTTGTATCGCAAAGATGCCAATACAGCAGGACTGTATTTGCCAGCGAGCCCAGACTCGATCGGGATATTGCCCAACACAGTTCCCACTGGGCGTTCTTCTTCTATACTATATGCAACCCGCCTTTGACAAAATGAGGGCAGTGGCAATAACCTTAACAACAAGACTGAGTGTAGCGTCACACTTACTGTATACATTGTCCTGCCATACATGTGTTCTTACAACACGACTGTCACCAAAATGTACCTTGCTGTTTCTATCCTATACAACATAACATATGATATCTGCAACACGCTCTTTGTGTACATGCAGTAATCTCACAACACTATACCCGCACATGTTCACGGGGAACTGGAAAACATCTCGACGCAAACAATCCAAAATATCACACCTGTATGATAAACTGATTCTTTAGATGTCATCTGGCATGAGTATCCATTTGTATACATGTGAATTTAACGTTGGGTTTGCTGCAAAATATTCCAATCGTTCCAACAGCGTTTATCGCAAAATGGCGCTGATCTGACTGACTCGACTGTGAGACGTCACATGCCCTAATTTCAATGCATACATTAGGCTCTGCAGTGTGGCCCTCTGTAGGGAGTGCATAAAGGCGCATGTAACACTTGCTCCGTAGCTATGCAATGAGTACTACGGTGCTGGCAAATACGTCAAAGTTTTTAATCTATGACCTAACATCAGTACTTATTTTGTACCAACATGTGGCAAATTTTCTCCCTTTTCACCTCTGATGATCTTCAACTATATACACCTCACCTTGTATATACTCTTACACTTTTTAAAAAAAGTTAATTTAACTCTTTCAGTGCCAATCACGTCTAATATCGATGTACTAAAGTCAAACTAGTCTGAATTATCATTAGGATATCATATTCGTATTGTTCGTAAAAGACCTTTTGTTCAAGTACCAGCACGCCTCTAGTTCCAGAGAAAATATCCCAGGTCAACAGCTTTTCTCGGCATGCCGCGAAAAGCTGTTGACTCAGTCTACAATTTGGCACCTAAAGAGTTAAAATGAACACTGCCTCTGTTAAAACAATTAAATAGTCCCATGGAATGATATTCCAAGCATTGGCATGAAGAAACAATAAGGCCTCGTGGGGATCACACTTTTGTTGGTAAATATCTATTCTGAACCATATGAAACATCATTGCAACGACCGAGTAATATCCCGAATTTCCAACAGGTTTTGCTCAAAGCAAATAATCAAATAGTTTGAAAATTGCCTTAAGTAACACATGTGTACGGGAAATGTTAAGTATTTTTGTTGTTCATAACATCAATAAAAAAGATTTCTTGTCGCCGTGCCCCACGGAACGTTGTTCATCCAATAAACCATGGCCATTTAGTCAGATGGAGTATTTGAGGTGTTATTTGAGCCATTGTGCCGTATATCAGACATATTTCTGCGTTTCAACAAAGAAAGTGTACGTGCAAAAAGGCATATGGTGACCAGTGAGAGAATATTTTGTGGTTTATCATTATTAATCTTGAAAAGAAGAACAGCCTTTTGTACTTTGCTACTTTAAAATACAGATATGCCGTTCATGTGCGACTTCTTTTTTTTGCACAAGAGAACCTGTATTTTGCAGCCCATTAAATACAATTACATATATACGTGAGAGAGAGAGAGAGAGAGAGAGAGAGAGAGAGAGAGAGAGAGAGAGAGAGAGAGAGAGAGAGAGAGAGAGAGAGAGAGAGAATCAGAAAGAATTTTTGTAGTAGCAATAGTCTTGAAAAAGCAATTCTGAAATAACATCCATTTACTATTCTTTCACAGCCTTTGTCTCTAAATACAGGTGGGTTGTTCTTATCAAGTATAAGGTAAAGACAAGCAGCCGTCGACAAGAAAAAGAAAACAATTCTCGTGACCTGGAATTTAGAGCTACGAAACATGCTTCATTCTTTCCTGATGTTGACTCGTTTTCAAATTCATTTTGACTTTGGAGCATTGACATTCCTCTTTTCTTTTGCATCCAAAGACGTAAAATGATTAATTATGGTATGGGTCTAGACATAAACAGTGACTGGATTGGATAAGAGCTAGAGAAACAGGTGTGTGTGTGTGTGTGTTTTCTTGGGAGGGGGCGGGCTTATATATATATATATATATATATATATATATATATGGCGACGCTAATGTTGATCGAGTGGTAAAATTTAGACAGTTTTCGGATATTGACACGTATTGTCTCATATTACTATTGGGTGCGTTGCACTCCTAACCTATCAGTATGTTACAATGAAGGAATTTTTGTACTCACATAACCCGAGCCTTCACATTCAGTAGTATCCTGGTCAGACAGAGTACTTCCTAAATGTTCAGTTTCACCCCAGGGTGAGCTTGCCTTATCTACAGTTGTATATCGTGGAGGGTTTGTAGGATTGATGAAACTGTCTAGCTTATGCCATTCCTTTTCACTTGCACTAATTGTTCCGTTTGCTCTTATTATATCCGCTTCCCTATGTGCGATCTGAAGTAAGTTCTCGGTGACGTTTCTCTGAGCTGTTCTGGCTTTGCGACGACGGCGTAAGCATATTACCACAGTAACTATAAGAGCTATCATCATAACTAGCAGACCACCTGATAAGATGAATATAACAAGCATGTGGTCTGAAAAAGTAAAGGATTGCGTTAAAGCTGTCATTTCAGACTTGTTTACCACAAATACTGTGACATTGGCGTGATCTCTATGCCAAGGTGGCTCAGTGTTTGTTGCAAAAATTACAAATTTGTGCACAACGCTACTCTGTTTCAGCAGCATTGTTGTCGATGTAATTTTGCCAGAATACTCTTCAACAGTGAACAGGTCGCCTGAATCTGATGAATGTCCCGATCCCTCAATGGTAAAACGACTCTTACTAAATGGTTCCGTGTCTGCATCATAAGCATGTACCGTCCCCACTATTTGCCCCGGTGGCACTTTCTCTAACACATAATAAACAAACTTATCTTGAGAAAACTTGGGTTTCTCGTCGTTTACATCCTTGATGGTAAGGACTACAGTGGCAGAGGCACTATGGACCGGGTCTCCTCTATCTCTTACCGTGACAATTGCCGTAATGTGTGAGACTCTTTCTCGATCGAAGGCAATAAGTGCTGAGACTATACCTGTACGGGAGTCTATAGCCAGCAAGTTAGACGAAGTCTTATCCAGGCTATAGATAAGTTCTCCGTTCCTTCCCGAATCTTTGTCGGAGCAATTCATTTTTATTACCACGGTACCTAATTTATTGTTTTCCTTTAACGACGCATGGTATGAATCTTTGTCGAAAACTGGCGCATTGTCATTTATATCCAAGACAAAAATGTTAAGATTTGTTGCACTAGTTAACCGAGGTTTTCCAAAATCTTTGCAAATGATAGTAATTCTGTATTTAGCCCTCACTTCTCTATCAAAAACAACCATGGTTGTCAATTTATATTCATTGTCGTATACATGTTCCAACTTGAAATGTTCATCATCCATAGCGCAGTTAAATTTACCATTTTCTCCGCCATCTAGATCTTTCACTGGCAAAAGTGTTACTACAGTTCCAGATGCTTTGCCCTCCTGAACATCAAGATTTTCTGTGGCAGCCATATCGTTCAGAATTACTTGTGGCGGGTGATCGTTGACGTCAAGAACATGAATTTGCACCAAAGCTCGTACCATTGCTGATCCCGGCCCCATGTCTCGTGCTGTCACTCTAAATGTATAAACTGCTTGTACTTCATACCTTAGCTTCTTTTTCAAATATATGGCACCAATCTTACCGTCTATGCCGAAAATATCTTTATATTCAAAATCAGGACTGAAAGAGTATTGAATTTTGCTGTTTAAACCAGAATCTAAGTCTGTGGCGCGCACATCTAATAATTTTGAATTGATGGTAACGTTTTCAAGCACTCGAATCTTGTATGTCTTGTTTTGAAATTTTGGGACATTATCATTGGCATCTGTCACAATGACATCAATTATTACAGTACCAGATTTTGGAGGTGACCCTCCATCACGAACAACTATCTTCAAGCCATAATGGTCCTTAGACTCTCTGTCCAACATTGAGTTTTGCATTAGCTGGAGTTCACTTCCTCCCGCTTGATTAAGGACATTTAGCCGGAATTTTGACGAGGAGGCCACCAAAGTGTACTCTTTAACACCATTTATACCTATGTCTCTGTCTTTTGCCTCGGGTATTACTGAAATAAGCCCAACCGGAGAATTTTCGGAGACCTCCAAACGCAATGTTTGCTTCGGAAACTTAGGCCAGTTGTCGTTGATATCCAATATAGTGACTTCCACTTGTATTACTTCATAGTAATGAAATGGGAGGACGGCTACATCAGCTCTAAGAACACAGGTGGGTTTCCGTTGACAAATTGCGTCTCTGTCTATTCGTTTTGTTATCTTTAGAATGCCACCAGTGTTGCTAATGCCAAAGAATTCTGCATCAGTACCAGCACTACTTCTACTCCTAAATTTAAAACGCAGGGATTGTAATACGGTTGTGCCGTATTTACTGGCAAGCCCAGACTCGACCAGTACATTACCCAACACTGTGCCCGCTGGGCGCTCCTCTTTTATGCTATATGCCAACCGGCTTTGACAAAATGAGGGCTCTGGTAATAATTGAAGTAACACAATTGAGTGTATTGTTAAACTTACTAAATATATTTCCATCGTTCTGTTATATATCCCAATAGGAATATCAGCCAACACACATTGCCGTTTATATCATGCTCAGCACACTAAGCCTGTGGTAAGTGCTTTGTGTAGAAGCCACACGCGCGTATCATCATACCCGCAGACCATTCCATAGAACAACGCCGACATAAATCATCCTACATATCAAACCATATGGTAAAGTGACTCCTTAGATGTCTTCTGCTATAAATATCCACCTGAAATGACGTGCTAATAACGTTGGGATTCTTGTAAAATGTCGCAATCGTGGCAATAACATTCCAGGCAAAATGGCGCTTATTTGACTGACTCGATAGTGAAACGTCACGTGCCCTAGTTTTAATGCATACATTAGGCTCTGCAGTGTGGCCCTCTGTAGGGACTGGCAGACAGCGCCAACACTGTTGAATAGTGCAATGTAAGACTGCATATGTCTCAGTGCCACATTATATACATGTATCAAAAATACTGATAACTAAGCTAAATAGAAAAAAATCTTGCGGAGCAGAACCAAAAATTCAATAAACCTTCAGATAGATACGGAATAAAATAAATATATAAGTAAATATTATACAGACTCATTTCAATACGTCATAAGTAAGCAAAAGAGGCGTTTGAATTTCGGGAATTCTATGCATAAATTTTATAATTCAGAGCATTGAAAAGTGTTTCTCCCTTTTTTCTTTTTTACTTTTTTCTCCTATGAAGAGGAACTGCGTGAACATGTAGAAGTCATCGATATTACCGACTTGAGCATTCATGCGATTGATTTCGTAGCATTAAGCGTAGCTTTATAGAAAAGGTCGGTATAGTCTTATATTAGTTTCGTTTGTTTAACTGTCCACGTTTTGTGACATGCTTTGCAGAACCCAAAAAGTCCGTTTGCTGAAGGAGAGAACACACACACACACATACATAAATACATACATATATATATATATATATATATATATATATATATATATATATATATATATATATATATATATATATATATATATATATATATATATATATGGAAGAAACTGTATCCAACTTAGTTAATGTTCATCACTTGTAGATGGGTTTGGCTCTGATATATGTAATGTTCCAACAAGAACTCTGGCTTCAATTGAAAGATCTGTGTCATGTTTTCTCACACTATTGATACTTTCAGATTTCGATAAATATTTTAATACAAATTAATTTGCCACTAAAAATTATATCTGCAATGGGATGACTTCAGCGATATATGTATCACTTGACAACAAAATTATTGCATTGCGTCTGCACTTAATCTGTCAGCCTCAGTTGAGGAATCCGGCAAACTAATTCTGCAGATTAGAACATATTTCTGGTGCACCTAAGTACAAACTTCATCCCTCCAGGGGTTAAGGTCGCTTTCCTGTGACACTTAGTTCCTGTAACATTCTGCGATAACCTTTCCCAGCTCTGCAACTTTTCCTTGTATTTTAGTGCACCGTTAAAAAATTTATAGAATCGGTCTTTTCGGAATCAATTACACACGCCCGCGTACACACACGAACGTATACCTGCATATATTATCAAAGATAATCGGTAAAAATCGTAAAAAAAGTGTTCAAAACTTAGAAAGAATGAGTACCTTTTATATTTATACATTAGTTTGGGAGTATCTACCAGTAGTTCAACTTATACTCACATAACCCGATCCTTCATTTTCATACTCAGTGGTATCCTGATCTGAGGTGGTACTTCCTAATTGTTCGTTTTCCTCCCACTGTGATCCGGACTTGTCGACAGTTGTATATTTTGGAGGGTTTGAAGGATTTATAAAGCTGTCTAATTTATGCCATTCCTTCTCACTTGCACTAATCGTCCCATTCGCTCGTATGATATCTGCCTCTCTGTGTGCAATCTGAAGTAAATTTTCAGTGACGTGTCTTTGCTCGGTTCTTGCTTTGCGTCGCCGACGTAAACACACCACCACAATCACAGCAAGGGATACGAGCATCAACACAAGCACAGCTGACAAAATGATGATAATCATCATATGATCTGAGACAAGTAACGATTGAGTCAGGGTACTCATCTCAGATTTATCCACTACAAACACCGTGACGTTAGCTGACGCTGTATGCCAAGGGGGTTCTAGATTGGTGGCCATAACCACAAAACTGTACATCGTTTTGGTACTTTTAAGCAACATGGTACTGGTAGATATCTGTCCTGTAAACTCCCCAATAACAAAAAAGTCAGCTGAATCCGACTCAGCAGTAACTCCCTGAACGGTGTAGCGACTTTTGCTAAACAGATCTGAATCTGCATCTGAAGCATGCACTTGTCCAACGTCTTGTCCAGGGGGGACTTTTTCCAAGGCATAATAAACGTAGCGTTGTTGTGTGAATTTGGGCTTCTCGTCGTTGACATCCTCAATTGTAATAATGACAGTAGCTGAAGCACTGTGCCTTGGTTCACCTTTGTCTGTAGCATGAACTATAGCTCTAATCTTAGAAACTTTTTCTCTGTCAAACACTACCTGGGTGGTTAAAAACCCAGTGTGAGAGTCTACACTTAATAAGATGGACGAAGATTTTTCTAAGCTATACATTATTTCTGAATTTATTCCCGAATCTCTGTCAGAGCAATTCATTTTTATTACAGGAGAACCCACTTTATTATTTTCTTTGAAAGACACGGGGTAAGTATTTTTAGAAAATACGGGGATGTTATCATTTGCATCTCTTATGCTTATGACGAGTGGGGTTACACTTGTTAAGCGAGGCTTTCCAAAGTCATGACACTGAATAATAATTTTATACTCTGCCTTCTTTTCTCTGTCAAAAACAACAGTTGTAGTCACTTTGTATTCTGTGTCGTATACGTGCTGAAGGCCAAAATTTCGATCGTTCATTGTACAGACAAATTTCCCATTGTCTCCGTCATCTGGGTCCTGTATAGGCAGTAATGCCACCACAGTATCTATGCGACTATTTTCAGAGACTTGAAATTTCGCATCTGAAGCCTTGTTCGTCAGTCTGATTGTTGGTGGATAATTATTTATATCAACAACACGAATTTTGACTAGAGTGTGGACAACTGCCGGTCCTCCGCCCAAATCTTTTGCTAATACCCGGAACCTATATTCTTTTTGTACCTCAAATTTTAATTTACTCTTAAGGTATAATTCACCAGTATTAATATCAAGGCGAAACATACTGTTGAATTTAAACAAAGGATCAAAAAAGTATTGAATTCGCCCATTTAATCCAGAGTCCTTGTCGGTTGCTTGAATCTTAAGAAGTTTTGAGTTTATAGTTGTGTTTTCGAAAGCACGTACTTCATATGTTTTGTTTTTAAACACGGGTACATTATCATTAACATCATTGATAATGATTTCTATAATCAGACTCCCTGACTTTCGCGGGGACCCTCCGTCATAAGCAACAATTTTCAAATTGTAGCTGTCTACCTTCTCTCTGTCTAATAAAGTATCTTGCATAAGTTGAAGTCCACCACCATCACTTTGGCTTAAGATTTCCAGTCGAAACTGGGAAGAATCAGATACCATAACATATTCTTTGATACCATTAAGCCCACTGTCAATATCAGTGGCTTCTGGTATTACTGTTACCAGTCCAATAGGGGAACTTTCAGGTACTTCCAAGCGAATCTTGTGCTTTGGAAATTTTGGCCAATTGTCATTAATATCTATAACTGTGATTTCCACTTGTATTACCTCATAGTATTGTAATGGAAGTACAGACACGTCGGCCCGTAGAATACAGATCTCCATCTGCGAACACACTATATCTCTGTCAATCCGCTTTGCAATTTTCAATATCCCATCATTCCCCGTAATGCTAAAGAAGTTCACTTCAGAATCCGTCGTGGACCTGAACTGATAACGTAACGTCTGTAGAACAACCGCATTATATTTACGTACAAGGCCAGACTCAGCCGGCACATTACCCAGAACCGTTCCAGCAGGGCGCTCTTCAGCGATGGTATATGAAATGTGCTTCTGACAACATGCGTACAGTAGTAATGGCAGAAATGAAACTGTGTATAAGTTTAATCTAAGCATATGCATTTTTTCACCATATACCTGACGATGCTCACTGCAGAGTCAAGGTAAAGCCAAAGATTCAATCACACCAGCTACTGCAACGATCAGCATACTAATCCCATTGTACACATACGTACCCCGCGTCACTATCCGTGCATGTCAGTTTTATAACTTCAACGTACACCGTGTCCAATCCCTAACACAATACTTCAGATAAACCATACCTTATGATCGAGGAAACCCTCATTTTATGACTACAACACACAATAGTTATTGATATAATACCGAACGGTCCTATTTTGGCGGAAAAATATATCCGATGTATAGCGTGCAGTCGCTGCAAAATGGCGCCTGTCTGACTGACTGGATGGTGATACGTCATCTGTCCTAGATTTCACGCATACATTAGGCTCAGATAGTGTGGCCCTCTGCAGGGACCGTTGGATGGCGTTGGTGTGCTAGCGTTCATTATACATGGCTCTAGATATACGCAGTTTGTGATGAAGCCAGTAAGGCGTTAAGCTTTGTCATTAATCAAACTGAAGATTGGATTTACATGGGTTTTTTTGCAGAACTGTTGCTGAGCTGGTGCGCATGATTTCCTTTATCTCTTGTGCATATTTCCGACAGCAAAAACTACAAGCAGTAGCTTCCAACAAAACTCGATATTTGTGCAACTTTAACTTTTTTTGTATGCACTAAGGCTATGATTTAATATCAAATAGTCTCTGTGCTGCTTCGCTGGTGCTAATATACGTTGTGCCTATTTTTCAGATTAGATTGAACATGCTAAGACCGGACTTCCCAATGAACTAGATTGTTATGCCGTTCCGATGCAATAACAATTGGCATGTTGTCACATAAGGGCAGGAGGAGCTTTAAGATTCAGATCTTCCCTGATCCCTTGCCGTCAAATTGAAACGTTCAAATCAAGCTGGATGCCGGTATGAATTGCCAAATATAAACAGATATGGTTGTTAATACAAGTGCTTCCATGAAAACGCTGCTTTCAAAATAAGCACTCTTGTTTTTTTAGCTTTTCCCAAATGATTTATTTATTTACTTATTTACTTACTTACTTATTTATTTATTCATTCATTTACTTATTTATTTGAATATATTTATACAGGATAACCAATTAATGTTGATAACATGCTTTAAGCACCATTATGCGTTCCTGTAGGGCACCCGAAATATATAGGGGATAGTCAAAACAAGTTCAATTGATGCAAGCGCTGTCAAAGTCAATTCCCCAGCTATATTCTGACAGAGCTCATTAATCTAGTACGATCTTTGAAAAGCGTTGTAATCTAGACGATTGGTAATGTTATGTCAGCTAGCCTATTATTATTCAGAACATCCTATTATTAATATTGTGGCCACTATGATAAGGAAGCGATTATTGCAATCAAAATATTTTGTATCTTCGATGGATAAAAGCGACAACATACAAATATACCAGCATGATCAATTATAAACTACCGTTGGTCAATTTACTTGTATTACTAAATAAACAAGGAAATAGAGAGAAATGTCTGCAATTAAAGAATTAACACATCAAGTTGTTATAATGAACTACCAAAACACTGTGCAGTTTGTGCTCACATGCTTTACAAGGAGTGTTTCGAGTTCAAACTCACAGAGCAGGCTATCTGTCAAACACCTAACATCTTGCTTCGAGGTTCCAAAATGCAAATAGTTATGATGTATCCTCGACCAGTAATCCACTCTGGTGGGCATGCCAAACGCTATTTACGGAACAAACGAATATACACTCGTTTGAAGTAAGTATCACAATGCAAAAGGTTGACGGAAAGAAGGTGTTCATCATCTAATTTAGTATCTTCGTGATGAGTTCGTTTGGCACATTTTTGGATGTACCTAATGGACAAACTACTCACGAAATTGTACGTAACTGGCACTGCAAATATGATTCACAACATTGAGGGCATGTTGCTCAAGAAATAAAGAAAAATGGATTCGTTTATTGCTTGTTATGCTTTACGCTTCCGACCAGCGGTATCTATAGGGTAGGTACAAATGTAACGCGGGTGTGAACCCTCCACAGTTATAATTAATAAATCATTTCTTTATTACATGTAGTTCTTTCCTTTCTTCCTTCTCTCATTCTCTCTGTTTCTCTCTATCTCTCCTTCTCTTTGTTTCAACGATATACCTGTTACCATAAGGGCAGTAGCTTAGTTACCCTGACCGTGCTCCAGGATATAACAGCAGGGAATACGTTATACTCACGTCGCCCGATCCTTCATTTTCATACTCAGTAGTATCCTGATCAGAGGTTGTACTCCCTAAATGTTCATTTTCTCCCCACTGCGACCCCGCCTTGTCAACAGTCGTATATCTTGGTGGATTGATAAAGCTGTCTAATTTATTCCACTCTTTCTCACTTGTTTCTACTGCACCATTGGCACGTATAATGTCAGCTTCTCTATGTGCAATCTGAAGCAAGTTCTCTGTCACGTTTCGTTGTGCGGTTCTTGCTTTACGCCGGCGACGTAAACACACAACCACAATAATAATAAGCGCTACCAGCATAAGCGTGAGAGCTACCGATAAAACCAAAATTACCATCATGTGATCGGACAACCAAAGCGATCGGGTTAATGCACTCATTTCAGATTTATTAACTACAAAAACGCTGACATTTGTTGAGCACCTATGCCAAGGCGGCTCTACATTTGTCGCAAAAACCCGAAACGTGTGCATGATGTTTGATTCTTTGATCAACATAGTTGTGGTAGTTATTCGGCCGGTAAATTCATCGACGCCAAAGAGATCACCTGAACGTGACAAACCTTCTATTGTGAAACGACTTTTGCTAAAAGGTCTTGAATCTGCATCGTGAACATGCAGTGTTCCCACTTCTTGTCCCGGGGGAACCTTTTCTAGCACGTTGTACACATAACGGTCCTGTGAAAACTTAGGTTTCTCGTCATTAACGTCTTCAATTTTCAGGATTAAAACTGCCGATGAACTGTGGGATGGATTACCTTTATCCTTAGCGATAACAGTGATTTTAGTTTCAGTTATTTTTTCGCGATCAAAAACGACAAGTGCTGTCACAAGACCTGAACGAGAATCTATGTTCAGCAGAAAGGGCGGAGTATGATCCAAACTGTACACTATTTCTCCATTAACCCCTTCGTCCTTGTCTGAACAGTCAAGTTTGATCACTGATCTCCCAATTTTGTTGTTTTCTGCAAGGGATATACGATAAGTATCTTTACTAAAAACAGGTACATTGTCATTTACATCAGCAATATTTATCATGATAGGCGTTTTACTCGTTAAGCGAGGCTTACCAAAATCATGACAAGTGACGACGACCTGAAATTTTGCCTGCAGTTCTCTGTCGAAACTCGTGGCGGTGGTAATCTTGTATTCAGTATCGTACAGAAGCTGAAGTTTAAAGTGTCTGTCTCTCATAGAACACTCAAAGTTGCCATTTTGTCCGCCATCCAAATCTTCCACTGGCAAAAGTGCCACCACTGTATCTGGAGCGCTATTTTCGTACACTTTGAAAAGGCCACTTGCAGAGGCATCCACCAGTTTAATTGTGGGTGGGTGATCGTTGATATCAGTCACGCGTATGGTAACCAATGCTGCAGCCATTGCGGAACCAGGACCCATGTCTCTTGCAAGCACTCGAAATCGGTATTCACTTTTCACATGGAATTTTAATTTAGATTTTAAATAAATAGAACCACTGTCTGCATCAATCCTCAATACGTTTTTATACATAAATTTAGAGTCGAACGAGTACTGAATTTTGCTGTTCAAACCCAAATCTAAATCTGAAGCTTGCACGCGGAGTAGTTTTGTGTCTACAGTTGCGTTTTCAAATACTCGCACATCGTATGTATCCTTTTTGAACTTTGGAACATTGTCGTTGATATCTATCACAATAACGTTAATTGTCAAAGTTCCTGATTTTCGAGGAGTACCACCGTCATATGCAATGATTTTCAAATTATAGCTACCAACGGACTCTCTATCGAGCAATGAATCCTGCATGATTTGTAGACCTCCTCCCTTTGATTGACTTTGGACCTGTAATCGGAATTGTGCTGAGTCGGACACCATGACATATTCTTTGATACCATTTATGCCGCTGTCCCTGTCATCTGCCTCCGGTATGAGCGACACGAGCCCTGTTGGGGTACTCTCTGGCACTTCTAAACGGAGCGTCTCTTTTGGAAATTTCGGCCAATTGTCGTTGATATCAAGAATGGTGACTTGTACCTGTACTATTTGGTAGTACTGCAACGGATGGACTGCTACATCAGCTCTCAATGTGCACACTGCTTTCTGGTAACATATTGTATCCCTGTCAATTCTTTTGGCAATTTTCAGCACTCCGCCTTTTTCTGAAATACTGAAAGTTTCTGTGCTAGAGCCAGTTCTGGACCTAAATTTATATAGAAAGGTGCTCAATACATCGCCGTTATATTTTGCCGCTAAACCTGATTCACTTGGTATGTTGGCGAGTACGGTACCGACAGGACGTTCTTCTGGGATGCTGAGTGTCACATGCCTCAGACAAAGAACGGAATGTTGTCTCAACGTTATAAGCAACGACAAACATACATACGAACGTATTACATACATCCTGGCTACATCCAACACCACTGACACTGCCATAAACTCTTAACAGGGTGTCAATCCTTCTTTCATTATTCCCATATAGCGGGTCCATAAACTACACGCCTTGTACACAAGCTGCGGCAGTCCATAAGCACATGTACCACTGTAACAATCACAACACAATGTTGTGTTGTTGGGATGAAACAATATCCAATAGATCAAACCTTATGATCAAGAATGCCATTCCTGGTCGAATGTATTACATTTCGTATGTTTTAGGTCTGCCTTATAATCACGGTGGGCGTTAAAATTTGTCCGATGATACGCTTGCACTGCTTGCAAAATGGCGCCGGTCTATGTTAGTCGACAAGTGTACGTCATATGTCCTACTTTTCTCGCATACATTAGGCTCTGACAGTGTGGCCCTCTGTAGGGACTGCTGTATGACGCTTGCACTGCGTTTATACTCAATTTGAAACGGACCTATTTCTTTCAGTTACCTTGCATTTTTCCAAGTTGAAAGGTGTACAAAAGTACCACTTTGTTACACATTTCCTTTTCAGTACATTTAAGTATCAATAAAAACACTTATGCCTGTGTAATTCTAACTCACACTTTTGAATTAGGTTGGCAAATATGTACATACTATAATGTGATAACAAGTAAACGAGGAAACTACCTTCTAAGTTATGAACTCTAATAACTGTGCAGATACCGTACATAATGGCAGAGGGAAACTGAACTAATTGTAAATCCCAGTGACTTCAATGTGAGTTTCACTGCAGTCCCATGAAATATTCTGCTGTCTACAGTCATGTATACATGGTACATTCCCATGTACGTGTACGGAATCATTGCCCTAAAATGTTGTACAATATTACATCACATCTAGTTGGCCTGCATCACAGATCTTATATCATATATATATATATATATATATATATATATATATATATATATATATATATATATATATATATATATATATCCCAAACCAACAAGAGTGTGATGTGATGATATGATGTTTAAACTGTATGGAGCACCGTCACACAATCACAACATGCAGGGATCTACAGATAATATTCAATAACGCACTGCAGCGGCACCGAAACCTGTAGTACATTGTGTTTATACGCCGACGTTTCTGTTAGAAAATATAGGACATCACCTATATTGTCAAAACACAATAGTGAGTGTGTAATGTAGACTTGTAAGGTGCAATCATATTAAGTATTATGTTCCAATCAACATCTGAGACCTAAGGAAGTAACCTGCCTCACAGCTGTAACGACAGTACTAAAATAACACAGCACATCTCACGAAACGTAATATTACATGTTCAAATGAGCTATATTGCTGTCAATGACAATTAAGCGAGACAACTGCCGTCTTTGAAAATTTAATGTGGAATGAAAAAAAATAATGTCCACCTATCTATCTGTGCAGACAAGACACCTAGCAACTGCTTCTGGCGTGACACAGATATTTATATACTTCATAAGCACACACACACACTGTATGTATGTATGTATGTATTTATGTATGTATGTATGTATGTATGTATGTATGTATGTATGTATGTATGTATGTGTGTGTGTGTGTGTGTGTGTGTGTGTATGTATGTATGTATGTATGTATGTATGTATGTATGTATGTATGTATGTATGTATGTATGTATGTATGAATGAATGTTAATGCTTTTTTTAATATGAGCGCTAAAAATAAATAAACACAAGATGGTAGAACGTAGGGGCGGGGCGGGGGACGTAAACAAAATCAAATAATCAGGGTATATTTAATGGACCTTTTTACTAGACCAGGTAGCGTTTACTTATAAGGGACGGAAGTAAATCAATAAAAATACACGAAGCAGTCAATAAGGCAAAAAACGTTTAGCATTGGGCGTACTTACATAACCAGATCCTTCGTTTTCAAACTCCGTAGTGTCCTGATCAGAAAGAGTGCTCCCCAAATGTTCATTTTCACCCCATTGTGATCCTGCTTTGTCCACAGTAGTGTATCTGGGAGGGTTTATGAAACTGTCTAATTTATGCCACTCCTTCTCATTTGCATTAATTGTACCGTTTGTTCGTATGATATCTGCTTCCCTGTGAGCAATCTGTAACAAATTTTCAGTCACGGCCCTTTGCTGAGTTCTGGCTTTACGGCGACGAAGGAAACATATCACCACTATGACAACAAGTGCTATCATCATGAGGAGAAGAGCTCCAGACAATATAAAAACAACTATCAATTGATCAGACAAGATAAATGACTGTGCCAATGCTGTCATTTCATCTTTGTCCACAACAAACACTGTAACGTTTGCTGAACTTGTGTACCAAGGTGCTTCTACATTTGTAGCGAACACCAAGAATGCATGTGTCAGTTTTGACGTTTTAATTAGCATTGTTGTTGTGGTGATCCTACCAGAAAACTCATCCACACTAAACAAGTCTCCTGAGTCAGAAGAATACCCTGTTTCCTTGATGGTGAATCGACATCTGCTAAACGGACTAGTATCTGCATCGGATGCATGTACTGTTCCCACCTCCTGTCCTGGTGGAACTTTTTCCAACACGTAATATACGTAGTGGTCTTGTGAAAATCTCGGTCTCTCGTCATTTACATCGCTTATTGTTATACTTATAATGGCGGATGCGCTGTGGGATGGGTTCCCCTTGTCCCTTGCCCAAACTATCGCTTGTGTGGTAGTAATCTTCTCCCTATCGAAACTTACTAACGCGGTTAAAATGCCCTTTTGGGAGTCAATACGTAATAACCCAGACGCTGACTGATCCAAGGTGTAAACTACTTCACCGTTTGCTCCCGAATCTTTGTCAGAACAGTTAACTTTGAAAAAAGCTGTGCCTATATTATTGTTTTCAAATAGAGACACTTCATAGGTGTCTTTGTCAAAGACAGGTGCATTATCATTTACATCTGCAATATTTATATTCAATGGAGTGGAGCTGGTGAGACGGGGTTTTCCAAAGTCATGACAAGTGACTGTGATTTTGTACTTACTTTTAGTTTCTCTATCAAATACTGTCGCTGTAGTCAGTTTGTATTCCGTGTCGTACATATGTTCAAGTTTGAAATTTGCATCGTCCATGTTACATGTAAATTTGCCATTGTCTCCGTAATCGGTATCTTCGACGGGTAAAAGAGCCACAGGAGAACCGATGTCACTGTTCTCCGCAACATGAAATCCGTTTGCTGTCAGTTCTCCAAGTTTGATCTGTGGTGGGTGATCATTGATGTCTATAACGTGAATTGTGACAACGGCGCTAACATGCACCGATCCGGGTCCCATGTCCTTCGCCAAAACATCAAAAACGTACTCGTTGTTAGTTTCATATTCTAACCTTTTCTTTAAAAATATTGTTCCGGAATTGCTGTCTATTCGAAACATATCTTCATAACGAAACGGAGAATCAAAAGAGTAATGAATTTGTCCATTTAATCCTGAGTCAAGATCTGTAGCCTGAGTAACGAGCAGTTTTGAATTCACAGTAGCATTTTCGAAAACATGAATTTCATATGCTTTGTTTTTAAACTTTGGAGCGTTGTCATTAGCATCTGTTACAATTATATTAATTGTTAGGGTTCCTGATTTTGGTGGGGACCCTCCATCTTGAGCAATAATTTTGAGTTTGTATTTATCTGTGGTTTCCCTGTCCAGAGACGACTCCAGCATTAATTGAAGCGCCCTGGATTTGGCTCGATCAGGAACATGTAAACGGAACTGTGCGGAATTAGATACCAAGACGTATTCTTTGACACCATTTTCACCAGTGTCTAAATCATTTGCTCCGGATATTCTTGCAATTAATCCTACTGGTGAAGTTTCTGGGACCTCTAGGTCCATAATTTCTTTCGCAAATTTGGGCCAATTGTCGTTTATATCTTTTATGCTGATTTCCACTTGTATGATTTCATAATATTTTAAAGGCAACACAGTGACGTCAATTTTAAGAAGACAGTCTGCTTTAAATCTGCATATTTTATCCCTGTCAATACGTTTGGAAATCTTAAGTATACCTCCTGTTTCGGATATACTAAAAAAGGCGTTGATTGCGCTACTCGTGGGTCTAAATTTGTATCTAAGGTTGTGAAGCTCACTTGCGACGTATTTTACAGTCAAGCCAGAGCCCTCCGGTACGTTCCCTAACACCGTTCCTGCTGGGCGCTCTTCCACTATGCTGTATGCCACGCGTCTTTGACACAATGCTGGTCGTTGTAATAATATACAAATCACAATTAAATGTGTAACTAAGTGTACTATAAGCATTTTGGTGGAATCCCGTTAAGCTGAAAAGACATCACTTCCAATGATGAAGCCACCACACTGATCCCTTACCGTTAAGTTCCATGTACGCAGGTTTCCCATTGTGTACTGTCGGTATCCCTGTCTCACCAATGCCGCATGTCACTCGTTTATATGCGTGCGCTCTTTCTGTTGAAATGTGCTGATTTTATCACAGATAATGCATACCTTATGACAAATCATGTGCTTCTTGCTAGGTTGGTACAATTAGCTCATATGGTAATACGAGAATAAAATCTCAAATCGGTGGCAAATTGTAACAGTCGTGTATGTTCCTATCATCGCAAAATGGCGCTGGTCTGACTGACTCAATAGCGATACGTCACCTGGCCTACTTTCTGTGCATACATTAGGCTCTGACAGTGTGGCCCTCTGTAGGGATCTTTGAATGACGAGTATAGAACAATTTTGGTATGGAAACCTAACACATCTACATTTGTAATTGGGACCAAATGACGTACTAGATTACGAGCAGTTCCATAATAAGCAGTAACCAAACCAGTCCTGAGGTAACAAAATAAGAAACACCGTGAAGAGCAAGTGATTTTGTTTGGAGAATACAATTGTACAACTTTGTTTTTAAATGAAAAAAAAAAAAAAAGGAAAGATTTTTGTAAAGGGTGTTGGAGAAAAATGTAAGTTTGTATCACTCCAACCACGTTATTTCAAACAAAATTGCATTCGCTTTCACATTACTTATGATAAATTTAAAACATTAGCTCAAAACATACTGTTACTTACGTTACTGGTCACAAATAATTGGCATTAGCAAGTATTCACACATATGTATGCAACTTGCTATTGACATCAAACAAAAAATAGGTATGCCATACTTTCCAATCTATTCAAACAAAAAAATGAAGAATAAGTAAGTAAATAAATAAATAAATAAATAAATTAATTAATTAATTAAAAAATTAAAATTAAAAAATAAATAAATAAATAAATAAATAAATAAATAAATAAATAAATAAATAAATAAATAAATAAATAAATAAATAAATAAATAAATAAGAGAAATATTACCGAAGACGATAAGTACAGACGCATTACTCTGAACTGTGCTTTGTAAAGTAGAACGCAGTAATGCTTAGAGTGTATTTAATGACAAATATTTGATAAATATCAAGGCAGATGACAGCGATTCACTACCTTGATACAAACAACACAAAATACTGTTGTTGTTGTTGTTGTTGTTGCTGCTGCTGCTGCTGATAATGAGGACGACAGTGGTCTAATGTATTCTTATCTAATGTTTATAACCAATGAAATGATTCAGATAAATTGATTGGTAGTAATGCATCTAAGGGCAGGGTAAAATTGGGTACATGTGATGCAGCGTGCCAAATGGAAATCGTATAAAATGTTTGATATATATGTCACATATGTAGAGCTATTTAGCTGTTAATATCATAAACCAGATCCCAACAGTTGTGACCTTCCCCTCTTCTGGCCATACTGCTATTAGAGTCACGCTCTACAAGCAAACAGTCTCACAATAACATGATGGCGTGTAATCAAAAACACACTGCGTGCTGTGGTTTTATTTTTGACGCTCATTCTTCGCCATTCAGTATATATATATATATATATATACATATATATACATGTATACCTCAGGTTGAATTAGGTTACTCAAACGTATCTTCGCAAGTATGGGAAGTTGTATAAGTTGGATTTGGTAGTCGCAAGAAAATAAAATCGAGAAAACAATATACTCACATAGATTGACCCTTCGTTTTCACATTCAGTGGTATCCTGATCTGAAGTGGTGCTCCCCAAATGTTCATTCTCATCCCACTGTGATCCTGCTTTGTCCACAGTGGTGTATCTGGGAGGGTTTATGAAACTATCTAACTTATGCCATTCCTTCTCATTGGCGCTAATTGTACCGTTGGTGCGTATAATATCTGCTTCCCTATGAGCAATTTGCAATAAGTTTTCCGTCACGGCCCTCTGCTGGGTCCTGGCCTTACGGCGACGACGTAAACATATCACCACTATGACAACAAGTGCTATGATCATGAAGAGAAGAGCTCCGGAAAGAATAAAAACTACTATCAAATGGTCCGAAAACATAAACGACTCCGTCAATGCTGCCATTTCACCTTTGTCCACAACAAATACTGTAACGTTTGCTGAACTTTTGTACCAAGGTGCTTCTACATTTGTAGCGAACACCAAGAATGCATGTGTCAGTTTAGACGTTTTAATTAGCATTGTTGTTGTGGTGATCCTACCAGAGAACTCATCCACACTAAACAGGTCTCCTGAATCAGGCAAGTACGGCCTTCCCTCGATAGTGAATCGACATCTGCTAAACGGACTAGTATCTGCATCGGATGCATGTACTGTTCCCACCTCCTGTCCTGGTGGAACTTTTTCCAACACGTAATATACGTAGTGGTCTTGTGAAAATCTCGGTCTCTCGTCATTTACATCGCTTATTGTTATACTTATAATAGCGGATGCGCTGTGGGATGGGTTCCCCTTGTCCCTTGCCCAAACTATCGCTTGTGCGGTAGAAACCTTCTCCCTATCGAAACTTACTAACGCGGTTAAAATGCCCTTTTGGGAGTCAATACGTAATAACCCAGACGCTGACTGATCCAAGGTGTAAACTACTTCACCGTTTGCTCCCGAATCTTTGTCAGAACAGTTAACTTTGAAAAAAGCTGTGCCTATTTTATTGTTTTCAAATAGAGACACTTCATAGGTGTCTTTGTCAAAGATAGGTGCATTATCATTTACATCTGCAATGTTTATACTCAAAGGCGTGGAGCTAGTCAGGCGGGGTTTTCCAAAGTCATGACAAGTGACTGTGATTTTGTACTTACTTTTAGTTTCTCTATCAAATATTGTCGATGTAGTCAGTTTGTACTCAGTATCGTATATGTGTTCAAGTCTAAAATTTGAATCGTCTATTTCACATGTAAATTTGCCATTGTCTCCGTAATCGGAATCTTTAACAGGCAAAAGTGCCACAAGAGTGCCGATGTCACTGTTCTCCGCAACATGAAATCCGTTTGTTTTCACGTCCCCAAGTTTTATCTGTGGTGGGTGATCATTGATGTCAATAACATGAATCTTAACAAGGGCGCTAACAAGTACTGACCCGGGTCCCATGTCCTTCGCCACAACGTAAAAAACATAGTCTTTGTTATTTTGATATTTGAACTTATTCTTTAAAAATATTGCCCCGGAATTGCTGTCTATTCGAAACATATCACCATAACGAAACGGAGAATTAAAGGAGTAATGAATTTGTCCATTTATTCCTATGTCAAGATCTGTAGCTTGAGTTACAAGCAGTTTTGAATTCACAGTTGCATTTTCGAAAACACGAATTTCATATGCTTTGTTTTTAAACTTTGGAGCGTTGTCATTAGCATCTGTTACAATTATATTAATTGTTAGGGTTCCTGATTTTGGTGGGGACCCTCCATCTTGAGCAATAATTTTAAGTTTGTATTTATCTGTGGTTTCCCTATCCAATGACGACTCCAGCATCAACTGAAGCCCTATGCCTTCGGTACGATCAGGAACATGTAAACGGAATCGCGCAGAATTGGATACCATTACATATTCTTTGACACCATTCTCACCTATGTCCAAATCATTTGCTCCCGAAATCCCTGCAACTAATCCAATCGGTGAAGATTCTGGTACCTCTAGGTCAATATTTTCTTTCACAAATTTGGGCCAATTGTCGTTTATATCTTTTATGCTGATTTCCACTTGTATGATTTCATAATATTTTAAAGGTAACACCGTCACATCAGTTTTAAGAACACATTCTGCTTTAAATCTACATATTTTATCCCTGTCAATACGTTTGGAAATTTTAAGTATACCCCCTAATTTGGATATACTGAAAAACTCGCTATTGCCTCCACTCTCGATTCTTAGTTTGTATATAAAGGTGCTAAGCACACTCGCCGTATATTTTCTAGTTAAGTCAGAGTCCACCGGTACGCTCCCCAACACAGTGCCTGCTGGGCGTTCTTCGACTATGCTGTATGCGACGCGTCTTTGACAAAACGCTGGCCGTTGTAATAAAGTACAGATGAGCACTAAAAATGTAACTATACGTAGAACAAGCATTTTGGTACATTCTAGATAATCTTTAAAGTCGTCATTTTCTATGATGAAGCCATCATACTTATCCCTTAGCGTTAAGTTTCATGTACTCAGTGTGTCCATTGTGCACTGTCGGTATCCCTGTTTCACAACTGCTGCATATCACTTGTAATATCCGTGCGCTCTTTTCATTAAAATGTGCTGATTATACCAAATATAAACAATACCTTATGACAAAGCATATGGTCATTTTTCCAAATTTCCTGCTAACTCATACAGTTTTGTGAGACTGAATTCCCAAATCGGTGGTAAATTGGAACCGTCGTGTATGTTCTCATCCTCACAAAATGGCGCTGGTTTGAGTGACTCGATAGTGCTACGTCATCTGGCCTACTTTTCGTGCATACATTAGGCTCTGACAGTGTGGCCCTCTGTAGGGATCTTCAGATGGCGCGTACAATACAAATTTATACAAGATTGCCTGACGAACCCGCTTTTTTCAGCTATGCGTTTTTCACGCAATAACTACGAAACCGTATTATAGAGATAACACCTATATAATACGAAAACAGCCTAAGGAGCTGTCAGATTTTGTGCTTTTTAAACTGAAACGTTAGTATGTTTTTTCTGTCTCTTTGGAATAAAAACTGATTATCAAGGTATAATATCATGTCAGAAGTCAGGTCACATCCTTAGCAATTGACTATGGTCAACAAAAAAAGGCTTCGTTATAAAAATTGCGAGCTATTATTATTTTTCTAAAATTTAAAGGACCAAAATGTTTATTTAAAAAACGTATGGCATTGTACGTTGTTAAGCTTACTGCTCTTGTCCTTTTAGGGGTGGGTGGCAAATTGTATTTGCGTCTTTGTATACGGACATAAATTATGTGTAAAAATGCGATGATGGCAGGCTACATGAAATGGATCTTAAAGAAAACGGTAACTTCTGGATAACTAAAACTAAGATTATTATCAATAAAACTGAATTATTTTTACAGTTAATATAGTTTAAAAGCATGCTCCATCAAGATCGATTCACAGATTGAGTTGAGAAAGCTGCACACAAACCGTTTGGTTATTCACTGATGGAAATTCCTTGACATCGTTCAAGTTTTTTGTTTGCACAAATTTAGTATGTAAGTAATGCTACGGGTTAAAACAAGTGATACGCATATTTTTCATTCTAATAAAAAAGGAAATAATACTTTTTCATGAGGGTGACAATAATAACGAAGCTAAAGGTGGCGTAGTTGTTGGAATACGTATGTTAAAATGTTAATGCTGAACGTACTCTACTCTAGAAATAATTTAATAAAACATAGGATGAAAATCAAGTTAGATTCCAGCAAAAATGCAACAAAATGCTGCTGTTGCTACTGATGACGACGATGATCTAAAGTATTCCTCCTTTATGACCAAACAAACAAAAAGATTGCCTTATATGTATCGATAATAGGATCAAAACAAAATTGCTGACATGTCATGCAGCGTACGTGATTGAATTAATATAAAATCGTATGGACGACATTGTAGACATGAAGAGTAGTCACACATGGGATATCATATATTAAATCCAGACAGTTGCATCCTCACCCTTCAAGGGATTTCGGTTGTAGTAGATCTATCCTCTGGAAACATACTACAGTCACAATAACAGAATAGAATGCACTTGAACGTTCCCTGTGCGTTGCGCTAAAATATGGCCCGTCATGCCACAAGTTACCGCGGTATTTATTTCGTATATCTTTTTTCCACAAGTAGCCATACACTGATCACAAGTTTAAACACACACACACACACACACACACACACACACACACACACACACACAAACTGGACGTGCGAAGAATGGAGTCGTAACCCTTGGCAACAACTTGTTGCCATAGGGTATATGGTTGAATTATGTTCAGCAAATATCACTGTCAATATGGCAAGCTGCAAATGTTGGCTTTTGTGTTGAGATGAAAATAATACCGAGAAAAAAGTATACTCACATAACCTGATCCTTCGTTTTCATACTCAGTAGTGTCCTGATCAGAAGTAGTGCTCTCTAAATGTTCATTCTCACCCCACTGTGATCCAGTTTTGTCTACAGTGGTGTATAAAGGAGGATTTATAAAACTGTCTAACTTATGCCATTCCTTCTCATTGGTGCTGATGGTACCGTTTGTTCGTATTATATCCGCTTCCCTATGAGCAATCTGTAGCAAGTTTTCAGTCACGGTTCTCTGTTGGGTCCTGGCCTTACGGCGACGACGTAAACATATCACCACTATGACAACGAGTGCTATGATCATGAAAAGAAGAGCCCCAGAGAGAATAAAAACTATTATCATGTGGTCAGAAAATAGTGACTTTGTCAATGCAGTCATTTCATTTTTGTCCACTACGTATACTGTGACGTTTGCTGATGTTTTGTGCCAAGGTGGTTCAATGTTTGTAGCAAAAATGACGAATTTGTACATTATGTTAGACTGCTTTATAAGCATGGTTGTTGTGGTTATCCTACCAGAATATTCATCAACATTGAATACATCCCTCGAATCAGAGGAAAATCGCGTCCCTTCTAAGGTGAACCGACACTTGCTGAATGGAGGAGTATCTGCATCAGATACATGTACTGTTCCCACTTCTTGTCCCGGTGGAACTTTTTCTAACACGTGATATACATATTGTTCTTGCGAAAACCTGGGTTTCTCGTCATTAGCATCTATAATTGTAATACTAATAGTAGCCGAAGCACTGTGGGGTGGAATCCCTTTGTCTTTGGCGTAGACAACCGTCCGAATGGCGGATAATCCTTCTCGATCAAAACTGACCATGGCCGACAGAATGCCCGTTTGGGAGTCAATGTGTAATACCTTTGACGACAGCATACTCAAGCTAAAAACTATATTCCCATTTACACCCAAATCTTTGTCTGAACAGTTCACCTTAACTACAGATGAGCCCACTTTGTTGTTTTCTAAAAGGGAAACGTGATATGTATTCTTGTCAAACATGGGTTCGTTATCATTTCTGTCCGTTATTTTTATATTTAAGGGCGTTGAGCTTGTCAGGCTGGGTTTGCCAAAATCATGACATGTAATCATGATTTCGTACTTGGCTTTAGCTTCTCTATCAAACACGGCAACAGTCGTCAGTTTGTAATCTGTATCGTATATGTGCACAAGCTTAAAGTGGATATCCTTCATTGTGCAAGTAAATCTGCCATTGCTACCCTCATCTAAATCCTCTATGGGTAAAAGCGCAACAACAGTCCCAATATCACTGTTTTCAGGGACATGAAGCCCGTCAGTGGTTAAATCACCAATTTTGACTTTGGGTGGATGGTCATTGATGTCTATCACATGAATCTTGACCAGAGCTCTGACCAGCGCTGATCCCGGGCCCATGTCCTTCGCCACGACGTGAAACATATACTCCTTACCGAGTTCATATTTTAACTTTCTTCTCAGGTATATACCACCTGTATCACTGTCCACTCGAAACATGTTTCCATGCTGAAAATCAGAATCAAAGGAGTAACGAATTTTCCCGTTTAATCCTGAATCGAGATCAGAAGCTCGTGTGGTGAGCAGCTTTGAATTCACAGCTGCGTTCTCCAAAACACGAATTTCGTAAGTTTTGTTTTTAAATTTCGGAGCATTGTCATTTGCATCAGTCACAACTATATTAATTATTACCGATCCAGATTTGGGAGGCGACCCTCCATCATGTGCAAGAACTTTAAGTCTGTATTTATCAGTGGTCTCTCTGTCTAGTATAGAACTAAGCATTATCTGTAGACCCTCACCCTCTCCGCGGCTTGGAACATGCAAGCGAAATTGGGGTGAATCCGATATTAATACGTATTCCTTTATACCATTGTCGCCGATGTCCAAATCTTTTGCTTCGGATATTCTGGCAACTAACCCTATTGAGGAGCTCTCTGGCACTTCTAGCCGAATAGTCTCTTTCGGAAATTTCGGCCAATTATCGTTTATGTCCATTATGTTGACCTCCACTTGTATCACTTCATAATATTGTAGAGGGAAGACGGCCACGTCACTTTTCAGAACACATTTTGATTTAAGTCCACAAATGCCATCTCGATCAATTCGCTTGGCAATCTTCAAAACACCACTTCTTTCAGAAATAGTAAATAAAGCATGGTTAGATCCACTTCTGGGCCTAAATTTGTATTGGAGGCTGTTCAACACACTAACAGAATATTTACTAGATAAACCAGACTCCATCGGTACGTTACCGAGAACTGTACCCGCTGGACGCTCTTCAGCTGTACTGTACACCACTCGCCGTTGACAAATAACTAGGCATTGTGATAAAATAACCACATACACTACATATAGAAATGTGACTCCTACATACATTGCGGCTGCATTCTATTCAACTTTAAAAGAAATATTACTCATGACGAAATCGTCAGTCTCACCCAATAATGGTTGCATTGCATCAGGTAGTGCGTGCATTGTGTACAGGCTGGCAGATATCTCAGTGTCATCCGCACCGCGCGTCAGTGTGTAAATCCTAGCACTTTTTGTTGAACGACAAGGTGGCAACGTTAAAATAAAACTTACGTTATGATGAAGCATACGCTCCTTCATCGATATTTACGATTAACCTACATTAAAATGCAAGCACAATTCTCTAATTCAGCGACAAATTGTCTCAGTCCTTTATGTTACAACCCGTGCAAAATGGCGCCTGTGTGATTGTTTCGATAGTGATACGTCATCTGTCCTACTTTTCTGGCATACATTAGGCTCTGACTGTGTGGCCCTCTGTAGGGATCTGTAGATGGCGCGTATTTGATTGCATTTTGAATGCAACACTAATAACAATGTATGTACAGTCGCTGTTCTCATATAATATTTGCAATTAAAAACCTACAATATGGTGATACGGGCAAGGACTGCCGAACATTGAACTGTTCAAGTTAAATGTTGGCTAAGAAACGCAATCTTGCAAATAAGAGGTTTACAAATTGCTGTCCTTTAGCAATAATCTCGTATTCTAAAGTCAGTTGAAATCTTTCACATATAAACACACACACACACACACACACACACACACACACACACACACACATACATACACACACACATATATATATATATATATATATATATATATATATATATATATATATATATATATATATATATATATATATATATATATATATATATATATATATAGTGTGTGTGTGTGTGTGGGTAGAATTAATCTTACAACCCCTTATCCATCCCATCCCACCTCGCCCACCCCGATTTCACTCCTAGTTTCTAGTTTCCCAGGCAAAAGAGCATAGTTTTTTTTATTTAAATGTTGCATGCCATGATCGTCGTCAACAGAGTGAGCTGTTGACTTATTATTATTTGTCAGACATGTGATTACAAACAAGCACAAGACAAGTAAAATGACAAACCAATACCTAACATCGAGTATTCCAACAACTCTGTTGTAACAGGAGGAAAGTTCATACCGACTGACTAAAATGTGAACACCAACTTCCTGATGTTTAACGGTCTAATATTTATATATCATGGTAAGTATGATCCCAAACCACAATTGGTAATTCATCAAGCTTTAAATTGTTGCAGTGAGCATACCTAAATACGTTTGAGACAAACACACTAGGAAAACAAACGTAAAAGTCCTTACTTCCACGGGCAATATGGGCGAGAATTATTGACAACTATTCCGTAAATTGTATTCCGCATGCCAGAATTATTGACAACTATTCCGCAATTTGTGTTCCGCATGCTAGAATTATTGACAACTATTCCGTAAATTGGATTCCGCATGCCAGAATTATTGACAACTATTCCGCAATTTGTGTTCCGCATGCTAGAATTATTGACAACTATTCCGTAAATTGGATTCCGCATGCCAGAATTATTGACAACTATTCCGCAATTTGTGTTCCGCATGCAAGAATTATTGACAACTATTCCGCAATTTGTACAATTTTCCCCAATGAAGTAAAGTTCTGTTCGAAAGTCATCTATAGGGGCATGCCAAATATTCATATGCCAGCTTGACCTCGGCAGCTTAGGTGACTCTCTGGCATGGTCAGAAGTCAGTGCATGACTCTTTGCCTTTGTCTTAAATCGGTTGTATATGTGTCTACATAATGGCCAATTTCACGTATTTATGAAGACATGAATTGATCAGCAGATAATATAACCTTACAAAAACTAATCGCTTTGAAGAAGACGTATTATGCATGTCCAATTGTTGTCGAGCTCATCCAGAAAAAGAAACCTTTTTTTTCGGCAAGACTTACCCTTACGAACCAACTACCTCCATAATAAAGAAACATTTGAATGTGTGTTGGAAATATATAAAAGGTGGCCCAACCAATGGCAGAATATAAAGGGTCGCACATACATTTTCTCGATATCAATCACGCATTATGTGACTTCTCTGGTTGCAACCCGAAGTGCTACCTTCCCTCAGATAAATGAGTTGATCTGAGACCACTATGGAACTGCCGGGTATCGGTAGGGACAGTGGATCGGTTGTTGACTGATTCCAGTTACAAAAAGCGACTCACACTGATATTGCTTAGGATAAACAAATAGCAGTCCATCTGTCCAAGGCTCATTTCTGGTTAAGAAACATTTATTACTTATCTTCCAAATTATCAATACCCATGGAATAGACAGTGCGGCAAAATTATGTCTGTGATAACGAAGTTCAGCATTGAAGTATAACGCACTGGATTCGCCGATTAATACACTGTAAACCAGTTTCGCTTTATCAGTTTAGTACAAACTTCACACTGTATCATGTGAAAACCGGCAGCAGATGCTTCCTTTAAAGGTATGTATTACAGGCAGCCACGTATTTTGTGTTAACAGAATCTTTCCCGAAGTAAGCACAATGCATGTATTGTAGAGGCCTATTGACAGACTGAAGCTTTTGTGGAATACATGGTAGCTAATTGCGAACTGATAAACATTATATGTTACACTCGGGGAATATTAGTAGTATGTTTGCAATATACTAAATTGATCAATATATATGTGTAGGAAGGATAATTGAAAATTCAGCACGCTGCACTGTAACTTGAGAGGTCATTACGTAGTTTCACGTACAATATTCTACTGTCCAGTTTAAGTTTAGTTCGGAAATACTTTTTTCGCTTGACCTGGAGAATACCAAACTTTAAATGTTACTCGGGCTCTGTAACTACATTTGTTGTGCATGATCTATAGTTACCACAAACAAAATGATTTTCTACAGATTACAACTGCCAATTGTGATCATTACATTTTATCTTACTAGGTAAACAAACTTGAGGACATCAGTATACTCACATAACCTGATCCCTCATTTTCGTACTCAGTGGTATCCTGGTCCGAGGTGAGACTCCCCAAATGTTCAGTTTCTCCCCATTGAGATCCCACTTTGTCTACAGTTGTATATCTTGGCGGGTTTGCAGGATTTATAAAACTGTCTAATTTATGCCACTCTTTCTCACTGGCACTAATCGTTCCATTAGTTCGTATAATGTCTGCCTCTCTGTGTGCAATCTGAAGGAGGTTTTCAGTAACATTTCTCTGGGCCGTTCTAGCTTTTCGTCTTCGCCGCAAACAGACGAACACGATTATCATAAGTGCTACAAGCATGAAAAGAAGAGCCCCGGAAAGAATGAATACTATTATCATTTGATCAGAAAAAAAGAATGACTGTGTCATTGCAGTCATTTCACTTTTATTCACAACAAAAATTGTCACATTTGCTGAAGTTGTGTACCACGGTGACTCGATATTTGTTGCGACAACTATAAACCTGTGGATGATGCTTGTCTCTTTGATGAGCATAGTTGTGGTTGTAATTTTGCCGGTATGTTCACCTACGGTGAAGAAATCACTTGCGTCCGAGGTATCGATATTTCTCCTTGTACTGAACCGACATTTACTGAACGGCAGCGAATCAGTGTCGGATACGAACACAGTTCCAACCTCTTGCCCAGGTGGTACTTTTTCTAATACATAGTAAAAATACTTATCCTGCGAAAACGTCGGTCTCTCATCATTAACATCTGTAATTGTCATGTGTATTGTAGCCGAGGCACTTCGCGGCGGAGTGCCTTTATCTCTTGCATGAACAGTAGCCTGCACAACAGACACCTTCTCTCTATCAAACCTCTCCAAGGCGGTCACTAGGCCCGTTCGGGAGTCAATATTTAAAAAACGAGATGACAACGGATCTAAAGTGTAACCTATTTCCCCATTTAAGCCAGAATCTTTGTCAGAACAGTTTATCTTTATAACAGATGCACCTACTTTATTGTTTTCTGCTAGGGAGACTCGATAGATGTTTCTGCTAAATACAGGAAAATTATCATTCACATCTCCAATATATATATTCAGAGATGTTGAGCTTGTTAGGCGGGGTTTTCCGAAGTCCGTACAGATGATTGTAATTCTATACTTTGCTTTAGTCTCGCGATCAAAAACTGCTGCCGTTGTCACCTTGTATTCCGTATCGTATATATGTTCAAGTCTAAAATTGCTATCTTCCATTTTACACATAAATCTCCCATTATCTCCAGCATCGGGATCTACAATGGGGAAGAGTACTACAACAGTTCCAATGTCACTATTTTCAGGGCATTCAAACCTGCGAGGAGATTGTCCATCACCAAGTTTGATTTTGGGAGCATTGTTATTCACATCCACCACATGAATTTTGACAAGAGCTCGGACTAAAACGGATCCTGGGCCCATATCCTTTGCAACAACTTGAAATTTGTATTCATTTCTTTTTTCATACTTTAAACTATCTTTCAAATATATGGCGCCAGTGTCACTATTTATACGAAACACATCTTCATACTGAAAATGTGAATCAAAAGAGTAATGAATTTTACCATTCGGTCCAGAATCAAGATCCGACGCTTCCGTTATAAGCAGTTTTGAGTTCACGGTCGTATTTTCCAATATTCGAATTTCATACGTTTTGTTTTTAAATCTTGGAGCATTGTCATTAGCATCACCAACAATGACATCAATCATTAAGGTTCCAGATTTCGGTGGCGACCCTCCGTCGTGTGCAACAATCTTTAAACTGTACTCATTTTTTGTCTCTCTATCCAGTAAAGAGTCTTGCATCAGTTGTAATCCTCCTCCATCTTCTGTACTAAGCACATGCAAGCGAAACTGTGCAGAATCCGAGATCATTACATATTCCTTTATGCCATTTTCACCGATATCTAAGTCAATTGCCTGGGATATACCAGCAACTATACCAATAGGGGTACCTTCTGGAACTTCTAAGCGAATGTTTTGCTTTGGAAATGTAGGCCAATTGTCGTTTATGTCTTTTATACTAACCTCCAACTTAATTACTTCATAGTACTGCACGGGCCGCAACAAAACGTCTACTTTGAGAACACAGACGGGATTGCGCCTACAAATGTGGTCCCTGTCAATTTGTTTTGCAATCTTTAGTATACCCCCTCTCTCGCTGATGCTGAAGAATTGTGAGTGTGAGCCAGGGTCAGATCGAAACTTAAATCTGAGTGTGTTTAGTATAGTGACATCATATTTACTTGCCAGACCGGATTCTGTAGGTATATTTCCAAAGACTGTACCTACAGGACGCTCTTCTGCTATGGAGTATTCCACTTTACGTTGACACAGAAGCGTTCGCAAGAAAAATGCACCAAATACTACCAAATATAGACTTGTATGTATAAAAGACATACTCCCTGAATTAGTTAGCGCAAATTTGAAGCAATACGCATAACGGTCCCTATTCCCATATACTACTACCGAGGCTCCAGTTACGCAGCATGCACCCAGTACAATGGATGTAGCTGGTCTCCCTGTTTTACCAATGCCGCATAACTGTCCTGAACATCCGAGGGTTCACTGTACAAAAAAACGTGATAGTTTTGCTGGAGAAACACACACCATATGATTCAGCATATCTCAGATGGCAGATCCATATCGGTATCCAGTCTGGACCACCAGAACATAGTCTAAAGATCAGTGGCAAAACCGACCCAACGTGTACGGTAAAATCCATGCAAAATGGCGCTGGTCTGACTGATTGAATAGTGATACGTCACATACCCTACATTTCGTGCATACATCAGGCTCTGACAGTGTGGCCCTCTGCAGGGATATATAGGCGTTGTGCAGTGCACAGCTCCACCATTGCCATAAAATGATGCTGCTTAATTCAAACTGCATGAGTGTGGTTACGTACTGTATTTATACAATATTTCAACTTAGCTGCAACCATGCCTGTCTGGACTGAAGCACAGTGCTAGGCTTGTTTTAAGTTTTTAGTGGTAAATCAAGATGCCTTTAAATATGCATGTTCAATACTCATCTGTCTTAAATATTCTGTGCTTATGTCAAATTCAGGTCATCTGTATCACCTTGTGCAAATTAACACTCTAACCAAGGAGGCTACACGTGGAGCCTCCTTGCACTTATGTACGGTGGGCACCAAATTACCGAAGTTATATGCAGATCTTCGTAATTTTCATCTTTAGAGATCGACTTTGAAAAAGGCGCAGAGAGAATATATTTGGAGCTTTGTATTTTTACTGACTGTTAGGAATACTTTTTCTGCATATTGAATTGTTGTTGAATTCATCAGGAAAAACACCTCTTTTTGGCATGTCTGACACTTACAAGCCAAGCAGCTCAATATTAAAAAAATATATATTTGTCACTTTGTGTTCTGTACCCTGAAGGAAAAACACTTGAGACTGTGTTGGAACGTTAAGTAGGATGCCTTGCCAAAGTCAGAGTAAGAAGGGCTGCACATAATTTTTCCCGAAATCAATCATGCATTATTCGTGCGTTTATACTTGCCATGTACAGTTTTCGATTGCACGGCGCCTTTTTGATGTTCCATGTGGAACTATTGATATGTCGAAACGGTTTCGTTTTAGTGCCTTTATACTGGCTGCATTTTCGTTCCTTAATCGACATAAATTAACAAGATTTCGGCGCCAGTATAAACCCTCTCCAAACTATATTCCGCTACCGCCCGTTTATACTAGCCTGGTGATTCCGAAGCCGTTTCGTTTTATGGTGTGTTACGAAAGCCGAACTACCTCGCCAGTTGGATTGGTTTTGGGAATGAAATACCCATGATAGTTCTATGATTCCGATATCACGAAGTTTGACCATAATGTGTATAAACGTCTCTTGCAAAATAGTCCAAATAGCGGAACCGTGTCGTTATACAAGTCTAGCATAAACACACCCATATGTGACTTCTCTAGTTGATTCCTAAAAATGAAAGTCGCTAAAACTGGCATTTTTCTTGAAATCTATGTGTTAGAACACTTGATCCAAGACTATATAATTCGGTAGGGCAAATGAGTTGCTCGTCGACTGATTCCAATTCAAAAACTTGGCCTACTTTCTTGTTGCTTGGGATAAAAAATGGCAGTCTATTTATCCAAGGCTCATTTCTGGTTACAAAATATGTATATTATATACATGTATATTCCAAATTACAAATACCCAGGATAGCTAGAATAGTACAGTGTGGCGAAATTATTTCTCTGGCAACGAAGTTCAGCATTGAAGCATATCGCACTGGCTTCACCAATTAACAAACTGTTCACCAGTTTCGCGATATCTTTTCAGTACAAACTTGACGCTGTATCATAGCTAAACATGTATCTCATAATTCTTTTGACAGTATACATTACAGACGGCCACATATTTTGTGTAACAACCGTTTCCCGAAAAAACTATACGTATACTGTATACTTCAATAGACTAATTAGTATTTGTGGAGAACATGGCAACTAATTGCGAACTGATCAACATTATATGTTACACTCGGGGACTGTTTTGTTTGCAATATATATAATTAATAAATCGTTATGTATAGCAAGAATAATCGAGAAAAGGCATGCATATGTATAAACTATTTTGGGGTTATGTATGGATTCATGCAAAACATCCTACTATCCAGCGTGCGTTTGGCTTGCAAATTCCTTTTCAGTTGACCTGCAAAGTATGAAACCCCAAATTGTACTGCGAACGTCTATAAAGACAATTGGGGCGCATGATCGTTCACTACCACATACTCAATCATTTTCTATGAGCTGCATCTGGCAATTGTTGTTATACTTGCATTTCATCGAAACAGATAAACAAAGTTGGAGACAATAGTATACTCACATAACCTGATCCCTCATTTTCGTACTCAGTGGTATCCTGGTCGGAGGTGAGACTCCCCAAATGTTCAGTTTCTCCCCATTGAGATCCCGCTTTGTCTACAGTTGTATATCTTGGCGGGTTTGCAGGATTTATAAAACTGTCTAATTTATGCCACTCTTTCTCACTTGCACTAATCGTTCCATTAGTTCGTATAATGTCTGCCTCCCTGTGTGCAATCTGAAGGAGGTTTTCAGTAACATTTCTCTGGGCCGTTCTAGCTTTTCGTCTTCGCCGCAAACAGACGAACACGATTATCATAAGTGCTATAATCATTAATAGAAGAGCCCCGGAAAGAATAAATACTATTATCATTTGATCAGATAATATGAATGACTGTGTCATTGCAGTCATTTCACTTTTATTCACGACAAAAATCGTCACATTTGCTGAAGTTGTATACCACGGTGACTCGATATTTGTTGCAACAATTATAAACCTGTGGATTATGCTTTTCTCTTTGATAAGCATAGTTGTGGTTGTAATTTTGCCAGTATGTTCACCTACGGTGAAGAAATCACTTGTGTCCGCGGTATTGCTATTTCTTCTTGTACTGAACCGACATTTGCTAAACGGCAGCGAATCCGCGTCGGATACGAACACAGTTCCAACCTCTTGTCCAGGTGGTACTTTTTCTAATACATAGTACACATACTTATCCTGCGAAAACTTCGGTCTCTCATCATTAACATCTGTAATTTTTATTTTTATTATAGCCGAGGCACTGCGGGACGGAGTGCCTTTATCTCTTGCATGGACAGTAGCCTGCATAACAGACACCTTCTCTCTGTCAAATCTCCGCAAGGCGGTCACCAAGCCTGTTCGGGAGTCAATATTTAAAAAACGAGATGACGACAGCTCTATTTTGTAAACTATTTCCCCATTTAAGCCAGAATCTTTGTCAGAACAGTTTATCTTTATAACAGATGCACCTACTTTATTGTTTTCCGCCAGGGAGACTCGATAGATGTTTTTGGTAAATACAGGAAAATTGTCATTTAAATCTCCAATATTTATATTCAGAGATGTTGAGCTTGTTAGGCGGGGTTTTCCGAAGTCCTTACAGATGATTGTAGTTCTATACTTTGCTTTAGTCTCGCGATCAAAAACTGCTGCTGTTGTCACTTTGTATTCCGTATCATATATATGTTCAAGTCTAAAATTGCTATCTTCCATTCTGCAAATAAATTTTCCATTATCTCCAGCATCGGGATCTTCAATGGGGAAAAGTACTACAACAGTTCCAATGTTGCTATTTTCAGGGCATTCAAACCCACGAACAGATGATTCATCACCAAGTTTGATTTTGGGAGGATTGTCATTCACATCCAGGACATGAATTTTGACAAGAGCTCGGACTAAAACGAATCCTGGGCCCATATCCTTTGCAACAACATAAAATTTGTATTCATTTCTTACTTCATACTTTAACTTATTTTTCAAATATATGGCGCCAGTGTCACTATTTATACGAAACACTTCTTGATACTGGAATCGTGAATCAAAAGAGTAATGAATTTTACCATTCGGTCCAGAATCAAGATCCGACGCTTCCGTTATAAGCAGTATTGAGTTCACGGTCGCATTTTCCAATATTCGAATTTCATACGTTTTGTTTTTAAATCTCGGAGCATTGTCATTAGTATCACCCACAATGACATCAATCATTAAGGTTCCAGATTTTGGTGGCGACCCCCCGTCGTGTGCAACAATCTTTAAACTGTACTCGTCTTTTGTCTCTCTATCCAGGAAAGAGTCTTGCATCAATTGTAATCCTCCGCCATCTTCTGGACTGGGTACATGCAAGCGGAACTGTGCAGAGTCCGAAATCATTACATATTCCTTTATGCCATTTTCACCGATATCTAAGTCAATTGCCTCTGATATCCCAGCAACCAGACCAATAGGGTTACTTTCTGGAACTTCTAAGCGAATGTTTTGCTTCGGAAATGTAGGCCAATTGTCGTTTATATCCTTTATGCTAACCTCCAACTTAATTACTTCATAGTACTGCACGGGCCGCACCAAAACGTCTACTTTGAGAACACAGACGGGGTTGCGCCTACAAATGTGGTCCCTGTCAATTTGTTTTGCAATCTTAAGTGTGCCCCCTCTCTCGCTAACGCTAAAGAAATGCGAATGTGCGGCAGGGTTTGACCGAAACTTATATCTGAGTGTGTTTAGTATAGTGACATCATATTTACTTGCCAGGCCGGATTCTGTAGGTATATTCCCAAAGACTGTACCTACAGGACGCTCCTCTGCTATCGAATATGCCACTTTACGCTGACACAGAAGCGGTCGCAGGAAAAATGCACTAAATATTACAAAATATTGACTTGTATGTATTAAACTCATACTCCCTGAATTCGTTAGCGAAAAGTTAAAACATTTCACGTGACAGTCGCTATGCCCAAATACCACTACCGTGACTCCTGTTACGCAGCAAGCACCCACTACAATGAACGTAGCTGCTCTCCCTGTTTTCCCAATGCCGCATATCTGTCCTGAAATTCCGCGGGCTCATTGTATAAGAAAACAATAGTTTTGCTGGAGAAACACACACCATATGATTGAGCACATCTCAGATGGCAGATACAGAACGTTATCCAGCATGAACCACCAGAACATAGTCTGAAGATCAGTGGCAAAACGGCCCGACGTGTACGGTAAAATCCATGCAAAATGGCGCTGGTCTGACTGACTCAACAGCGATACGTCACATGCCCTACATTTTGTGCATACATTAGGCTCTGACAGTGTGGCCCTCTGCAGGGATATATAGGCGTTGTACGGTGCACAGCTCCACCATTGCCATAAAACCTGCTGCTGCATTGAAAATGCCCGACTGTGGTTACGAACTGTAACTATACAATATTTTAACCCAGGCACAACCGTGCCTGTCTGGACTGAAGCTTAGTGGTGGGTTATTTGCTTGTTTTGAGTTTTTAGTTTTGAATAAAGATTTCTCTAAATATACCTGTTCAATACTCATCTGTCTTGAAATACGCTGTACTTATATCAAATTCAGGTCTTTGCATCACTTATTGCAAATCGACTCTTTTACCAAGAAGAACACAAGTCTAGCCTCCTTGCTCTTACGTATGGCGGGCATCAAACTTGAATTATGTGCAGACCTTTGTAAATTTTCATCTTTTGGCGTTCACTATGAAACACGGGTATAAAAAAAATTTAGTCTTTTGTATTTTTGCTGACTGTTAAGAATATGTTTTTCTGAATTCTCAATTCTTATCGAGTTCATCAGGAAAAACGCCTTTTTTTTGTCATGACTTACCCTCAGGAGCCAGATAAGACCATGGTATAAAATCATTTAATACTTTGTCCACTGCACCCCACAGGGGAAACCTATGAGAAGTAGGTGGCCTTGCCAATGGCAGTTAAAAAAGGGTGGCACATGTTTCCAGATCATGCATTATGTGGCTTCTGTAGTTGATTCCTAAAAATTAATGACACAGAAACTGGCAGTTTTCCTGACATATATGTGTTAGAACACCTAATACAAGACCGCAATAAAACTGCCGGGTATCAGTAGGGGAAATGAGTCTATTGTTGACTAATTCCAGTTCCTTCCAAAAGGAACTTGTTGTGTTATTAATTCTGATAAAAACGGCAGTCTTTTTTCCAAGGCTCATTGCCGGTCAAGAAATATTTATTATGCATATTTTAAATAACCAATACCCCGGGTAGCTTGAATAGTACAGTTTGACAAGATTATGTCTGTGATAACGAAGTTCAGCATTGAAGCATGTCGCTCTGTCTTCGCCGATTAATACACTGCTCACCGGTTTTGCGATATCTGTTCGGTACAAACTCCAGATTGTATCATAGTAAAACCTGTAGAGATCTTTTCTTTGACGGTATGTATCACATGCAGCCATATATTTTGCTTTACCAGACTCTTTCCCAAAATAACCACAATACATGCATTGTACAGGCCTATATACCTGGAGAGAATGAAGTGATTGGGGAGCACGTACCAGTTAATTGCGAACTGATAAACATTATATATAACACTCGGGAAATATTTTGTTGAAACATATACAATTGATGAATAAATGTGCACAGGGAAGGTAATGGAAAAAAGCACGCTAAACTGTGCCTTCCGGGTTCAATATACGGTTTCATGTAGAATATTCTTATGTCCAACTTATGTTTGGTTCAGAGAATTATTATTTGAGCTGAAGAATATGAAACACTAAATGTTACTAGGGCTGTATAACTACATTTGTTGTGCATAAGCTCTAGTTACCACCAACAAAATCATTTTTTTAATATCTCACCTGGCATTTCTTATTATTACATTTTATCTCAATAGGCAAACAAATAGAGGACATCAGTATACTCACATAACCTGATCCCTCATTTTCGTACTCAGTGGTATCCTGGTCGGAGGTGAGACTCCCCAAATGTTCAGTTTCTCCCCATTGAGATCCCACTTTGTCTACAGTTGTATATCTTGGCGGGTTTGCAGGATTTATAAAACTGTCTAATTTATGCCACTCTTTCTCACTTGCACTAATCGTTCCATTAGTTCGTATAATGTCTGCCTCTCTGTGTGCAATCTGAAGGAGGTTTTCAGTAACATTTCTCTGGGCCGTTCTAGCTTTTCGTCTTCGCCGCAAACAGACGAACACGATTATCACAAGTGCTATAATCATAAACAGAAGTGCTCCGGAAAGAATGAATACTATTATCATTTGATCAGATAATATGAATGACTGTGTCATTGCAGTCATTTCACTTTTATTCACAACAAAAATTGTCACATTTGCTGAAGTTGAGTGCCACGGTGACTCGATATTTGTTGCGACAATTATAAACCTGTGGATTATGCTTTTCTCTTTGATAAGCATAGTTGTGGTTGTAATTTTGCCAGTATGTTCACCTACGGTGAAGAAATCACTTGCGTCCGCGGTATCGCTATTTCTTCTTGTACTGAACCGGCATTTACTGAAAAAGAGCGAATCGGCGTCGGATACGAACACCGTTCCAACCTCTTGTCCAGGTGGTACTTTTTCCAATACATAGTAAACATACTTATCCTGCGAAAACGTCGGTCTCTCATCATTAACATCTGTAATTTTGATGTTTATTGTAGCCGAGGCGCTGAGGGGCGGAGTGCCTTTATCTCTTGCATAGACAGTAGCCTGCACAACAGACACCTTCTCTCTGTCAAACCTCTTCAAGGCGGTCACAAGGCCTGTTCGGGAGTCAATATTTAAAACACGAGATGACGACACATCTAAATTATAAACTATATCCCCATTTAACCCAAAATCTTTGTCAGAACAGTTTATCTTCACAATAGATGCACCCACTTTATTGTTTTCTGCTATGGAGGCTTTAAAGATGTTTCTGGTAAATACAGGAATATTATCATTTAAATCTGTAATATATATATTCAGAGACGTTGAGCTTGTCAGGCGGGGTTTTCCGAAGTCCTTACAGATGATTGTAATTCTATACTTTTCCTTTGTTTCTCGATCAAAAATTGCTGCTGTTGTCACTTTGTACTCCGTATCGTATATATGTTCAAGTCTAAAATTGCTATCTTCCATTTTACAAATAAATTTCCCGTTATCTCCAGCATCTGGATCCACAATGGGGAAAAGTACAACAACAGTCCCAATGTCACTATTTTCAGAACATTCAAATTTGCGAGGAGATTGTGCATCACCAAGTTTGATTCTGGGAGGATTGTTATTCACATCCACGACATGAATTTTGACAAGGGCTCGGACTATAACGGATCCTGGGCCCATATCCTTTGCAACAACTTTAAACTTATATTCATTTCTTTCTTCATACTTTAATTTATTTTTCAAATATATGGCGCCAGTTTCACTATTTATACGAAACACATCTTCATACTGAAAACGTGAATCAAAAGAGTAATGAATTTTACCATTCGGTCCAGAATCAAGATCCGACGCTTCCGGTATAAGCAGTTTTGAGTTCACGGTCGTATTTTCCAATATTCGAATTTCATACGTTTTGTTTTTAAATTTTGGGGCATTGTCATTAGCATCACCCACAATGACATCAATCATTAAGGTTCCAGATTTCGGTGGCGACCCTCCGTCGTGTGCAACAATCTTTAAACTGTACTTATCTTTTGTCTCTCTATCCAGTAAAGAGTCTTGCATCAACTGTAATCCGTCACCTTCTTCTGGACTGAGCACATGCAAGCGAAATTGAGCAGAGTCCGAAATCATTACATATTCCTTTATGCCATTTTCACCGATATCTAAGTCAATTGCCTCGGATATACCGGCGACTATACCAATAGGGGTACCTTCTGGAACTTCTAAGCGAATGTTTTGCTTTGGAAATGTAGGCCAATTGTCGTTTATATCCTTTATACTAACCTCCAACTTAATTACTTCATAGTAATGCACGGGTCGCACCAAAACGTCTACTTTGAGAACACAGACGGGATTGCCCCTACAAATGTGGTCCCTGTCGATTTGTTTTGCAATCTTGAGTGTCCCCCCTCTTTCGCTAATGCTAAAGAATTGTGAATGTGCGGCAGGGTTTGACCGAAACTTATATCTGAGTGTGTTTAGTATTGTGACATCATATTTACTTGCCAGACCGGATTCTGTAGGTATGTTTCCAAGGACTGTCCCTGCAGGACGCTCTTCAGCTATGGAGTATTCCACTTTACGCTGACACAGAAGCGATCGCAGGGAAAATGCACTAAATACTACCAAATATAGACTTGTATGTATGAAACTCATACTCCCTGAATTCGGTAGCGCTAAGTAGGAACAATACACATGATAGTCGCTATTCCCATATACTACTACCGAGGCTCCAGTTACGCAGCAAGCACCCAGTACAATGGATGTAGCTGGTCTCCCTGTTTTACCAATGCTGCATAACTGTCCTGAAATTCCGAGGGTTCACTGTACAAAAAACCTAAGGGTTTTGCTGGAGAAAAACACACCATATGATTCAGCACATCTGAGATGGCAGATCCATAACGGTATCCAGTCTGGACCACCAGAACATATTCCAAACATCAGTGGAAAAACGGACCCAACGTGTACGGTAAAATCCATGCAAAATGGCGCTGGTCTGACTGACTCAATAGTGATACGTCACCTGCCCTACATTTCGTGCATACATTAGGCTCTGACAGTGTGGCCCTCTGCAGGGATATATAGGCGTTGTGCAGTGCACAGCCCCACCATTGCCATAAAACATGTTGCTGCATTGAAAATGCCCGACTCCGGTTACGACTGCAACTATACAATGTTTCAACTCTGCCACAACCATGCCTGTCTGGACTGAAGCACAGTAGTGGGCTGTCTGTTTCTTTAAAGTTTTTAGTTTTGAATCAAGATTTCTCTAAATATACCTGTTCAATACTCATCCGTCTTAAATACGCTGTACTAGTGTCAAATTTATGTCATTTTGGTCTTTTTCCCTATTGTTGAGTGTACCCTTTCTGCGTATTCAATTGTTGTCGAGAACATCAGGATAATACACCACTGTTTTAGTATGACCGACCCGTAGGAGCCAAATAACTCCATGATCAAAAATTATTTGATACATCTGGATAAAACACCACTGTTTTCGTATGACTGACCCTTATGAGCCAAATAACTCCTTGATTAAAAATTATTTGATACTTTGTGCAGTGCACCCCGCAGGAGAAGCAGTTGAGACTGTGTTGGAAATGTAAAGTAGGTGGCCTAACCAATGGCAGGGCAAGAAGGGTTGTGTTTGGTTTTTCCCGAAATCAATCATGCATTATAAGTGACTTTATACTTGCCAAGGTACAGTTTTCGATTGTACAGCGCCGTTTTGATGTTCGATGCAGAACTATTTATATGTCGGAACGGTTCCGTTTTATTGCGTTTATGCTGGCGCCATATTTCGTTCTTTAATCGACATAAATTGACAAGGTTTCGGCGCCAGTATAAACCTTCTCTAAACTATATTCCGCTACAGCCCGTTTATACTAGTCTCGTGATTGCGAAACCGTTTCGTTTTATGATATATTACGAAAGCAAAATTACCTCGCTAGTAGGATTGGTTTTCGGAATGAAATGCCCCTGATATTTCGATATGATTCCGATATCACGAAGTTTAACTATAATTATTATACACGGTCTCTTGCAAAATAGTCCAAATAACGTAACCGTTCCGTTATACAAGTACAAGTCTAGTAAAAACACGCCCAATAAGTGACTTCTCTAGTTGATTGCTAAAAATTAAAGTAACTGAAACTGGCACCTTTCCTGAAATGTATGTGTTGGAACACTTGATCCAATACTGCTTTACAACTCGGTTGGGAAATGAGTCGAATGTTGACTGATTCCAATTCCAAAATGTGGCTTACTTTATTATTGCTTGGGATAATAAAATTGTAGTCTACTTGTACAAGGCTCATTTCTGGTTAAAAATATTTATAATATATACATGTATATTCCAAATTCGAAATACCCAGAGTAGCTGGAATAGTACAGTGCGGCGAAATTATTTCTGTGGCAACGAAATTCAACATTGAACCATATCGCACTGCCTTCACCGATTAATATACTGTTCACCAGTTTTACGATATCTTTTCAGAACAAACTTCAAGCTGTATCATAGTAAAACCTGTAGCAGATACTTCCTTTGACGGTACTTGTATTACAGGCAGCCACATATTTTGTTTAACAACGCTCTTACGCCAAAGAAGCACTATACGTATAGTGTACGTTTCGATAGACTAATTAGTATCTGTGGAGGACATGGCAACTAATTGAGAACTAAAAGCATTTTATGTTACACTCGGTGAATGTTTTGTTTGAAATATACATAACCGAAAAATCGGTATGTATAGCGAGAATAATCGAAAAAAGGCACGCACATGTATAAACTGTAAATTGTGGGGTCATGTATGGTTTCATGCAAAATATTCTACTGCCCAACATCCGGTTGGTTTGTAAATACCTTTTTGCCTGAGCCGCTGAGTATCAAACACCAGATTTTACTGTGAATGTCTATAAATACATTTGCTGTGGATAATCGCTAGTTACCACCTACTAAATCATTTTCTATGAGTTGCATCTTGCAATTATTGTTATAATTGCATTTATCAAAACAGATAAACAAAATTGAGCACAATAGTATACTCACACAAACTGATCCCTCATTTTCGTACTCAGTGGTATCTTGGTCGGAGGTGGTACTCCCCAAATGTTCAGTTTCTCCCCATTGAGATCCCACTTTGTCTACAGTTGTATATCTTGGCGGGTTTGCAGGATTTATAAAACTGTCTAATTTATGCCACTCTTTCTCACTTGCACTAATCGTTCCATTAGTTCGTATAATGTCTGCCTCTCTGTGTGCAATCTGAAGGAGGTTTTCAGTGACATTCCTCTGGGCCGTTCTAGCTTTTTGTCTTCGCCGCAAACAGACGAACACGATTATCATAAGTGCTATAATCATGAACAGAAGAGCCCCGGAAAGAATGAAAACAATTATTATTTGGTCAGACAATATGAATGACTGTGTCATTGCAGTCATTTCACTTTTATTCACAACAAAAATTGTCACATTTGCTGAAGTTGAGTGCCACGGTGACTCGATATTTGTTGCGACTATTATAAATGTGTGGATTGTGCTTGTTTCTTTGATAAGCATAGTTGTGGCTGTAATTTTCCCTGTAAGTTCACCAACGGTGAAGAAATCACTTGCGTCCGAGGAACCAATATTTCTTCTTGTACTGAACCGACATTTACTGAACGGCAGCGAATCTGCGTCGGATACGTACACCGTTCCCACTTCTTGTCCAGGTGGTACTTTTTCTAATACATAGTACACATATTTATCCTGCGAAAACCTGGGTTTTTCATCATTAACATCTGCAATTTCGATGTTTATTGTTGCGGAGGCACTGTGGGACGGGGTGCCTTTATCTCTTGCGTGGACAACAGCATGCACAACGGACACTTTCTCCCTGTCAAGAATCCCCAGGGCGCTTACCAGCCCCGTTCGGGAGTCAATATTTAAGACGCGAGATGACGGAAGATCTAAGTTGTAAACAATTTCCCCATTCAACCCAGAATCTTTGTCTGAACAGTTAATCTTTATAACAGATGCACCCACTTTATTGTTTTCTGCTAGGGAGACTCGATAGTTGTCTCTGGTAAATACAGGAATATTATCATTTACATCCCCGATATATATTTTCAGGGATGTCGAGCTTGTTAAGCGAGGCTTTCCGAAGTCGTTACAAACGATTGTAATTGTATATTTTGCTTTAGTCTCTCGATCAAAAACTGCTGCTGTTGTCACTTTGTATTCCGCATCGTATATATGTTCGAGTCTAAAATCGCTATCTTCCATTCTACAAATAAATCTCCCATTATCTCCTGCATCGGAATCTTCAATGGGGAAAAGTACCACAACAGTCCCAATGGCACTATTTTCAGGGCATTCAAACCTGCGGGCAGATGGCGCTTTTCCAATTTTGATTTTAGGAGGATTGTCATTCACATCAAGGACATGGATTTTGACAAACGCTTGAGCTAAAACGGATCCTGGGCCCATATCCTTTGCCACAACCCGAAATTCATATTCATTTCTAACTTCATACCTTAACTTGTCTTTCAAATATATAGCGCCAGTGTCACTATTTATTGTAAATATATCTCCATACTGGAATCTTGAATGAAAAGAGTAATGGATTTTTCCATTTAGTCCAGAATCAAGATCTGACGCTTCTGTTACAAGCAATTTTGAGTTTACAGTTGCATTTTCCAATATTCGAATTTCATACGTTTTGTTTTTAAATCTTGGGGCATTGTCATTGGCATCACCCACAATGACATCAATCATTAAGGTTCCAGATTTCGGTGGCGACCCTCCGTCGTGTGCAACGATCTTCAAACTATACTTATCCTTTGTCTCTCTATCTAGGAAAGAGTCTTGCATCAATTGTAATCCGCCACCTTCTTCTCGACTGGGCACATTTAAACGAAACTGTGCAGAACCAGAAACCATTACATATTCCTTTATGCCATTTTCCCCGATGTCTAAGTCAGTTGCCTCGGGTACTCCAGCGACTATACCAATAGGGGTACCTTCTGGAACTTCTAAGCGAATGTTGTGCTTCGGAAATGTAGGCCAATTGTCGTTTATATCCTTTATACTAACCTCCAACTTAATTACTTCATAGTAATGCACGGGTCGCACCAAAACATCTACTTTAAGAACGCAGACGGGATTGCGCCTACAAATGTGGTCCCTGTCGATTTGTTTTGCAATCTTTAGTGTGCCCCCTCTTTCGGTAATGCCAAAGAATTGTGAATGTGCGGCAGGGTTTGACCGAAACTTATATCTGAGTGTGTCTAGTATAGTGACATCATATTTACTTGCCAGGCCGGACTCTGTAGGTATATTTCCAAAGACCGTACCTACAGGACGCTCTTCAGCTATGGTGTATTCCACTTTACGTTGACACAGAAACGGTCGCAGGGAAAATACACCAAATACCACAAAATATATACTTGCATGTATGAAAGTCATACTCCATGCATTCGGTTGCGCCAAGTTAAACGTTACGCATGCCAGTCGCTATTCCAATATACCACTACCGAGGCTCCAGTTACGCAGCAGGTACCCACTACAATGGATGAAGCTGGTCTCCCTGTTTTACCAATGCCGCATAACAGTCCTGAAAATCTGAGGGTTCATTCTGCAGAAAGCATTATAGTTTTGCTAAAGAAAAACACACCATATGGTCCAGTACATCTCAGATGGCAGATACAGAACGTTATTCAGCCAGGACCACCAGAACATAGTCTAAAAATCAGTGGCAAAACGGACCCGACGTGTACGGTAAAATCCGTGCAAAATGGCGCTGGTCTGACTGACTCAATAGTGATACGTCACCTGCCCTACATTTCGTGCATATATTAGGCTCTGACAGTGTGGCCCTCTGCAGGGATATACAAGCGTTGTGTAGTGCACAGCTCCATCTCTGCTCCGAAAACACGATGCTGCATTGAAACTGTCCTACTGTTGTTAGGTATTGTACCAATACAACATTTCAAGGCAGTCGCAATTAACGGTTCATGCCGGCCAGGACAGATGCAACTTGGTCGGCTATTTGATTTATTTTATTTTATTTTTAGTGGTAAATCAAGGTTTTTCATAATACACCTGTTCAATACTCATGTGTCTCAAATATGCTATACCTATGTGAAATTCAGATCATTTGTATGGTAGAGTACAAATCAACATTCATTAGTACACAGGGCACCAAATTATCCACATTTTAAATTTATATCTTAAGGCACGGAAAATGAAAGAGGCGCATACACGGCATATTTAGAGTTTTGAGTTTTTTGCGGATTTTCTTTGTCATTCTTCATGTATTTGACAGAGGCGTAGGATTATTATTGCTAATGTGCATTTGACCAGACTGCACTGTGCACTATTGAATTATCATGCATTTTTATCGTTATTGCATATTATTCCCGCCTGTTATCAAACTGCTTCTATAAACTTTTCATACCAGATTATGTATAATTTCAAACCTGCCATACCGAAGCAGGGTTATATTTTAATCTATGAATATCTTTAGTGCTGCATATGGCCTTCTCCGTTATCATCATCATTACATCGTTTTCTAGTAATGCCCTACCTGCTACGTTCAAGTTAATGTGAATACAAAAAGAACTCTCTCTCCCTCTTTCTTTCTGATATTTATATGTTCAAGATATGACGATCTTGACAGTTTTTAGCATGAGGAACAATTTGTGAACATTTTAGGAAATATCATTACCATCTGACTTTCAGATAAGGTTCCAGCAAATATTGTATTACTGCATTGGTCCTTTAATCTTGACCTTCAGCACAAAATGTTGACATATTTTCAGTACACTGACTTTATTTTGCAGTTGTGCTACATGTTTTTTCGCTTGTTTCACTCATGAAACAAATCCATGAAATGAGAACTGCTGTGAGGAAAGAATGTATACTTTAAGGTTTAATGGATTTTTTTTCTCCAAAATGACGAATTTAAAACTTGAGTGAGTTAAATGCCTGAAATAAAAAACCACCACACATGTGAATATATAGAGAACACAGGTACTGCCTTATGGCTGTAACATTACCACTGGACACCATGGTGGTGATGGGTTTTGCTGGATAATATATATTTGTCACATGTTCATATGTAAGAAATCCAATAACAGATGACACTACATATACATTAACACTGTTTCCACATAATTTTCCGCTATTAAGCTGTATATAAAATTATTTTTTGTCTAACTATACAGTTCCATTTACCCCGCTTTCATTATGGATCTCTCAAAAGCATGTGACACACAGCATCATTGCAGACCCTTCACTTCTGACGTGTAATTGTAGTTGCAGTTGTATGTTTCCATTTTACTCACCGTTAACTCTCCCTTTTATTTCCACACTGGGAAAAACTTTTCATTATTTACTTGGGGACACCATTTACTTGTCATAAAATTCTTACAGATTCTAATTAGAGGCACACTGTGGAGACAGCAGTTATTCTTAGTGTTAAATGATTTAAAAGAACATGGAGTGGCGGTTTCCTATATTGAACTTGGAATGGAGGTTCTCCAATGCACTAGCTTCCAAAGGAGGCTTCATTTACAGTGTGATGATAAATAACTGCCAATCATTGCATATAATAATAATTGGACAACATGCTTGAAAAGGTCCCATTATTACATCAAAAATGTTCTAGCTGTTAATTTTTGTTATTTTGACAACCCTTTCTGGTACTGCACATTGTGTTATAGCATACAGCCTTGCAGTAAGGAACTGTTTTTAAATTGATTCAGTTGAATTTATATGAAGGGAATTCAAAATAGGTCTACAACAACTATCAGGATAAAGCGAACATAACTTTAAAAGTTGTACATTGGCTGTCATTGGTATTAATACGTCGTATTTTTACTTTTATTTATGCATGTCTATAAAATATATGCGTGATTATATTTTATTACTTAGACCAGACAGATCATTAATTGTATTGTATTTTTCCATCTGGTATCTAATGTGTAGTATATTGCAACTCATTGAACTTCAAGTGATATTTGGTGCTTAAACATGTTAAAGCTTATACATGAATTGCAGCCCTTATTGGGAAGCAGCAATTTGCGATATGAGATATGTGAAAGTAATGTTGCTCTCATTTGTGGCATACCTACAGTGATATTGGACATTAAAATGAACTACTCTGATAGGTTCATATCTGAAATTATTTTTTGTGTGTGTGATATGCAATGTCTAAAAAGCAGCTCGTAAAAATTATGATATGCATCAAACAGGGGGTAGTAATTAGCTTTCCACTAACAGATACTTTTCATACTTTTAGACCAATACTCTTCTGTCTATGTCCACCAACAGGTAGTAGTCCCCCCAAAAAATTCTTTTTTTTTATATATATTTTGTGTTATTAAGCTTAGAAATTAACCTTGAACACTTCCAACATATTACAGATAGGTGAGTTATTCTGCTTCAGAATCACAGCAATACACATTTTTCAAAGCATTTCTATAATTCAAATTGTGCAAGCACCCAGACAGATTTGCTGTGAAGCAAGTATTTTTGAGTCAGTCTTTACTTTGTTGCCTTTCACAAAATGTATACTTCATGTCAGTTTGTATATTAATAGAGGATTTTGTGCAACAATTATGTGAGTCACTGCTAACCTAAAGTATATCCTTAAGACGGACATTTTTAATGACAATTTTGACATTTTGAATTTATGCAAATTTTAGTGTTTTGCACACACTTTGTGGCCTTATTTCAGGCGATTGCGTAACAAGTAGATAGAAAATGTGAGATTAGCCGAGCAAACGTACTAAAAACGCTTTGATTACTTTGTTAATAATACTCAACATCGAAAAAAAAGTTGGTGAAACAACGTAAAATTCTTTTTAAACAAGAATCAATCTCCTGAAGTACAGGCAATCATTCATAACGATCGTACTTACACTGACATCGAAAGTAAGACACATATCTTTAATGATGTTTTTCTAAACAACTGCAGTGTAGATGAAACAAACTTCACCCCGCTTACAAACTTCCAAGAGTTTCAACTTTCTACTGATTATTTAAGTGGTTTTTCAGTGAGAAGTAACGAGAAGTAACGAAGTGTTTTTCATTCTAACATCTCTGAATACCACAAAGGCCAATGAGTCACATGGAATTAGTGCACGTCTTCTTAAACAGGCTGCTCCTGCAATTTCTGAGCCGCTTACTACAATTTTCAACAATTCATTGTCAAAAAAACAAACCCAGTGAGTGGAAAAAGGCCAATGTTATTGCAATGTTGAAAAAAAGGGATGACTGTTGCAATTACAGACCTATCTCCACTTTAAGCTGTGTGACCCAAAGTCTTTGAACGAGTCATTTTCAAACATGCCTTTATCTTCTTCCGTGACAAACAGGCAATTTCCGACTGTCAGTCAGGTTTCACACCTGGTGACAATACTGTCAATATGCAAAATGAAGTCAGAATAGTATTTTGCAACATCTTTAAAAATTTTTGACAGGGTGTATCATCCTGGGCTGTTACACAAACTGGAAAAGGCTTGGATCACTAGACCATCACTAATGTGGTTTAACGACTCCTTAAATAACCGTCCTCAAAGAGTGGTTATCCAGGGTGCCACTTCTTGGGGGCCGAGTCGAACAGGGCTCTGTTTGTTTGGGTCCTTTGTTGTTCTTAATTTTGATAAATGATATAGAAAATGTAATACGATTACCCATAAGATTATTTGTAGATGATGCCATCTTATTTATAACTGTTAATGAGCCTGCTGCAGCAGCGGTTTCTCCTAATTCTGACCTGCAGGAAATCGGGACTTGGGCTGTTCAGTGGCTGGTTGTATTCAATCCATTCAATACTAAATCTATCGTCTTCGATTATTTCGAAGAAGATATTATTTAGACCACACCCATATCTTGTATTCATGGATCAATTTTTGCAAAACGAAATTAAACACAAACTTCTTGGACTTATACAGCGATCAGATTTGACATGGCCCAGTTGCAGAAACGAAACTGGTAACGAAGGCATGAAAAAAGTTAATTTGTTGAAACATTTGCAAGTGCGTCTCAGTAGAAAAGCCCTAGAAATCATGTATCTCTCTTTCATTCGCCTAATTCTTGAATATGGATCTGCTGTCTGGGATATATGTACATCATCCGAATATGAACGATTAGAGAATGTGCAGCTAGCAGCAGCACGAGTTATAACAGGCGTAACTAGAGTTGTCAAGCACCAACTGATTTATGAAGACTCAGGTTTAGAAAAAAATATCGAAACGCTGAACCAAATGTAAATTAATTTTATTTTAGAAAAGTATGCATGGATTGGCTCCCTTTTTATTTACAAAATATACTGCCAAACTATGTTTATAAAAAAAATATGAAGTACGATCAAATCAACTTTTTTCTTCAGCACGCACTCGAACCAATCTCTTCGAAGTATCCTTCTTCCAGTCCACAAACTTTGGAACAGCCTTCCTGTTCATGTACGAAATTCTAAAAAAAAATGTGGACGAGTTGAAATTCAAGCTCAATAAGGATCAAAAGATATGTAATACATCATATTATCTGGGGAGAAGAGTTTGACAGTCCTTCACGCACGCTTGCGAATGAAATATAGTATACTTCGATCAAATTTGTTTCATATCGCTGTTGTCGGCAATCCGGGGTGTGCCTGTGGTGCGGCGAACGAGGACGTATTTCATTATTTTTGTGAATGTCTGAAATATAAAATCCATCGTGACTAACTTCAAAATTCTGTCTTGCCTCTCGCATCCTTGTCGAAACACTTTTCTTTGCGGTCTTAAAACTGTATTTTCAAAGAAAATGAAGACTATAAAAAAACGTTCATAGACATATTATCAAAACAGCTATATTTGACACCTGATTATACATGATATCTAATGTTGTATGCAAGTACATGGTTACATAATTAGAGGACCGACTCCAACCTCCCTCTCTCTATCTCTGAGCACGTACCGTGCTGTGTTATTCTTTCAGTCGTGTGGCTTGCCACTCAATCTGCCCGTGTTATTGTAGCGTTTTACTTTGCATTAGTGTTGTCAATCGTCTTTTTTAATTTCTCTCTCACCGCCCTGTTTCCTCATTGCTTCAATAAAACATGTTTAAACCAAATGAACACCCCAAGATAAAAGTCGTGGCACAGATGGACATGAAATTTTGATCTTTTATTTATTTTAATTTTTAATTTTTATTTTTCATTAGCAGCCTGCAAAAAGGTAAAGCAAATAATGCTATTTTGTTCCAAATACTGTGGCCTTAAAAATGGTTCCGCCGATTTACTCGATAAATTTCACCTTTGGAGGAAACAAAAAGTCAGACACCCAGACACGAGTCCAAGGTAATATCTCAATTTTGTAGTCTCATACTTCTAGAACTAAAACAATTACTGGCACATTATGTCAGACTTTAGAGGTTTAAGCTTGCAAAGACTTTGGGATAGTTGCCTTATTTCCCATGGATTTATATTCCTTAAATACATGTACGAAAACTAGAAGTGAAATCAAGTCAGAGGCTCTTCCTCACTATTTCCTGTGCTTATTTAACTCATTCCACCCTGATGACGCTTTTTCCCGCTAATATCTAAATGTCGTTCGCTAATTGTATTTTACTAATTTAGGGATTATTTTTCAATATTTTGGATGAAACTTGCATGGAAGATCATTCCAAATTATATGCCCATGGTCAACAGCTTTCCTTGGCGCGCTCTGGGCGCAATGCGCCCAGAGCGCGCCAAGGAAAGCTGTTGACTCAGTCTTCTATCAGGGTGGAATGAGTTAAGAATTTGGGAATTTTTTATTCATTTGTTTCAGACAGTGAATAGTATGATATATCAATGTCATAAAGTACCATTTTATGTACTCAAATGAAGATATATAAAATAAATGAACTCAAATGAAGATATATAAAGTAAATGAACTCAAAGTAAGAAAAACTAGCTACATCTCATTGTATTTGAAGTTTTTAAATCATCAAGTTCGTAATCATTATAATCACGTTTAAAGGACAAAGGTATGGGATAAATGATCACACCTGAAGCAATATCATGCTGGGTTGGTGTTATCCGATATACTGCTGTCGTACTTCTTACGCTGAAACAAAGAAATCTCTAACCGACAGTCATATCATGACGCTTCCTAAATGTTAGTAACACAAGAGGTAAAATGTAAAAGTACATGCATTTTCCCTTTATTCAGGAAACGTTTGTTGGCATAAATGCTAAAAAATGCAGTTTAAAGCTAGTCGATGTCGTTGTTATAAAATCGAGCGCTTGGAAAGAGAGACAAAAAAAGCCCCAGGTATATAAACTAACACCTTCCCTCAAAAGAAAAAATAGTCAAGTGTATGGTATCAGTCATACATACATATTTATATAATTACCCGCTGAAGACCCTTTAATTTATTTGGGCTGATACAGCCTATGTCAAAATTTTACAGAGGAACGTGTGCAATATAGACAATAGTAATTCCATTTTTTTACAGGTTAGACAGGGACAGGTTAGCTTATGGAGAGTAAAGAGTTCGAACTGCGGAATAGGATATTGACTACTAGGAAGTGGTTCTGGGCAAAAAGACACAAATACAAATAAGTACACACGTACGTACGTACATACGCACGTATAAACATGCGTGTATACAAAAAGAGGGAGGAAAGGAAAGAAAAAAAGGAAGACAGCAAGGAATGAAGAAAGAAAGAAAAAAAGAAAGAAAGAATAGAGAAAGAAAGAAAGATAGAAAGAAAGAAAGAAAGAAAGAAAGATAGAAAGAAAGAAAGAAAGAAAGAAAGAAAGAAAGAAAGAAAGAAAGAAAGAAAGAAAGAAAGAAAGAAAGAAAGAAAGAAAGAAAGAAAGAAAGAAAGAAAGAAAGAAAGAAAGAACATTTGTAATCCGCATCGTGGATAGTTGGTTGTTTCGCGGTTTTCAATCAGAATCATCAGTTATAATTTAGGTGCTTTCAATTAGAATATTCACTTTTAATTCCCAATCCGTTGAAAATGATCTGAAAACTACTATTTTAAAATGTCAAATTGAAGAAATGATGGCAGCGCCAAAAGCATGTCAATCATCTCCAACAAACAGCCACTACAATGTAGTCTATGTAGGCGTGTGGATCACTTACGCAGCAATTTCTGCTTAAGCACACAGGTAGTCTTGAGCACTGTCATGCACAACCTTTATTTGGATCTTGATATATCATGTTCATACTCAGCATGGGAGTACGATGTCACATTCTGCACTTAACAGTCATATCAGCATGACAAGTCACTTAAACTACACTTCAAGTACAAAAGATTCTCACTGACATGCAGCACGCCAACAAGCTCTATTTCTGTCTTCATACATAGAGCGCAGACTGCGTGGGCTGGTCGATGCGTGGTCCCCGGGCATACGTCTGCCCCAGTTTCCGTGCATGCATTAGGCTCTGATGTGGCGCAGCTATTGATTGCTGCCTACGCCTCCTGCTGCAACTGGGCTCCATTCACACATGCTGCCGGTGCTCTACGGTATTAGCCATATATATTTACCTATCTTCGGTATCGTGTTATATGGCTGTGTATGCTTGATTTTTACGTGTTAATGTATCATCATCAAACGCGCAATGTTGTATTTTCAACTCCTGTCAGCATTTAAAAAAAAGGAAGATAAAAATTCAGTTCATCATTAATTTAAGTTTGGAGTGTACTGACCATCAATATGTGTGCGTCTTAACACTGCTGCCTGATGTAAGAGACATGAACACACGCCTCTGCATGCACGCATATCTCTCTATGCACGCATATCTCTGCATACACTCATGTCTCTACATGCACGCATATCTCTGCATGCACTCTCGTCTCTGTCGATACTAAAAGAACGCGGTTAACAATTGATGTTACGTGACCCTTAACAAAGATGAGTCACACGTGTATATACTACCAAAAATGGACTTTTGATAGAATATTATGTAAGTATGTCACATTCTGACTCATTTGGACTGGTTTGGTACCTGGCCTCCATAGACTGGCAGCAACATACTAATCACACATGCTTTCCACCCAAACCATGATCGATTGAAAGGTAAAAGAACCGGAATCATCATGAAAACGAGGACCCTTTTGTCGTTTGGCACCAGAAGCAACGCACATTGGTCTCCAGCACAGGCTTTTTTTGGCGCTTGAATATGTTGCCTCAGTCAGACACCTCTCAAAATCGTTAGTATACGTGTGTGGTAATATCGAGACTTGATGCATACCATATTGACATGAAAACTACCCGTGACTTCCTGCCAACGCTTTTGTTGCACTCAGTGAGTATTGTTACTCGACCTCTTTACTGTCTCATCGTCGTCCTTAATTTCTTAATCCGCACACACAGCACAATATAGTACAAGTAAGTATATATTTCCTACCAATGACATTGTGCTTCTTTGAATGTCTATTGATATGGCTAAGATAATACTGAAAATGTCTCTTTAAGAACATGATTGTTCATCGCTTAAAAAATAAAATAAGGATGGTAATGCATTCTTTAATGAAAAACACGCAAGTAGAATTTTGTTTGTCAACTAAATTGATTGTTTTGATTGGCACGGTGTTTGCGTTACTTTTCAGCCGCTGTGGCTTTAAGCTGATGAAAAATAATGACAATAAAAGGGGGGAAAATCCGGTGTTTTGTTCTCGCCTTTAAGCCGGCCAAGCAATCCGGCTAATATAAGACTATCCCGATGGTCACCTTGGCATTTTAAACACAACATGCGATATCGATACATCAGATATGAAAGTTACTTTTGCCTAACAATACTTAAAGAGCATTTATGAAGTTGGCATTTGATATCAAGGTCATTACATATCAGATTCAAAAGAGAACAATGACTTGTGTATGGTGGTCCCTAATTATGTTTTACTGCTTTATGCCATGCCGTGCAATATATGTTGACGTCTGTGGCTGAAAACTCTCACATTTGACACCATTTAGGCGGCATACGCTATGTTCTATACATGCTAACTTTAGTTATAATGGTATGGACACAATCAATATTGCACGAAGGTTGCAAGCAACGCTTGTAATTGACGCCGTACGCCAATAGACATGCTCATGTAGCCACGCCTATCCGCCCTGCTTCACCCACGTGCTTGGGTGGTATCCACGTGGTTCTGGCTGCGGTATTGATATCATTAGCTTGAAAGCATGCACCTATAAAGACCCAGAAAATCGATAGTGTCTGTATGTGCTGGAGCCAAAGCTGGGCCACTCCGACGCTAACTGAAACACATTTCGATAATAGAAACCAAAATTCGTTGCACACACACCTCCGTGTTTCTTTTTTGGACATTAACCACTTTCACTTTAATTGTGTCCGTGCTTTTGTTAGGACAGCGGTGGTTTGCCTTAGCACTACTCCCGCTTGTCTGCAGTTACATCAGCAACCCTTTAATAAACTTCACTGAGAAAACCCATTGTGATATTTGCTGACTATCAGCGATGCAGTGTAAAAATTTAACACTGATTAAGAAATGAACACGCCATAATGTTTTCAAGAGCAAGCGTTGTGACTAATATGATGAGTGTGTGAGTAAAGTCACCAACAGTCTGAAATGACATCACACACCGTGACTGAAGGGTGATGAGATCATAGCCTTGCTTCCTCTAAAAACCAGGCACAAAGATAATTCTTTTCACTCTGCCTCTTTGCTACCGTAGGTGCACATGAAACTTGACGGCAACTTGGTGACGGTAAGTCAACATTATATGTTCATTTTACCATAGTTGTATCTGCGTCAAACATCCCGTGGATTATTCATCCCTAACATGATAAAAATTAGCCCTAAATAATTTATGCTTATAGAGAAAATCTATCTATCTATCTATCTATCTATCTATCTATCTATCTATCTATCTATCTATCTATCTATCTATCTATCTATCTATCTATCTGTCTGTCTGTCTGTCTGTCTGTCTGTCTGTCTGTCTGTCTGTCTATCTATCTATCTATCTATCTATTCAATTATTCTTTCATGTAGTTATTTATTTCGCATCGAAGCTCGATAAACACACGTGTTAACATTTTGGAGGAAAACAAAATACATATGAGGCACTGTTTATGCAAATATGACTGATCTTTTTATAGCAAAACCACAAACACAACATTCCTCATTGTCAAGTTTGACATGATGTTCTCAGGTTTTCGGTGTTTAGAATTGATGAGGGTTACATTGTCATGAACGTACTCTTTTAACCAAGTGTCGTACCATTGTGCTTATAAGCTCTGCCATATAGGCACTCCTAGGCAGATGGGATTGACAGCCAATCAACATTCTTCCAGAACGCTTCTGTTGAATTTCTTACTTTCCATTTATGTATTCAGGAACTCTCTGCCAATGCGGTTTAATCATATACGTGCTAGTGAATTACTGGTTTCCAAGCATGTGAAGCCATTATGTGATTTTGCGTAAAAATGCTGACTAATCGATTTGAGCCATAAACTAATGAACAATGACAGATATATCAGCCAAGACACAACTCTGTCTGTGCTTATTCGTCATGAGTTGCTTACTCACAACCTACAGCCTGTCATCACATTAAGTTATAAACTGTGCAACGTACACTTTATTGTACCTGGACCCACTACACTTTGTGTTTGGTTAAGTGTATGGGATTCATCAATCTGTCCATCCTTTCTTAGAGTTTGCTGGGGATATTGTATCTTACATGTGGGGTGACGCAGCTGGCTTTTCACCAGCACTGCTGATGCGATACTAGGCTCATTCAATTTAACCTCACAGTTTTCGTCACTGTGAACCACAGAGGCCGGTGGTCTTACTTTCAATTTTAAACATATATCCTGTATAAATCTTAACATACAATCATTTTTCTTTCTTGGAGAGGGGAGTATTGTGGAATGGGTCGAAAAACACCTCCTGCTTATCACATAACCAGTTGTTCGATCGAAATCTGCTGGACGCTCTTTTTCGAGCGTTTCTCCAATACACATTCCTCACTGCTGTTTTCACGAGCCATTTCGCTTAACAATGTATATAAACGTTGGAGCGATTTAACTTCATTAACAATATTTAAAATACTATCCTCATCAGGGTTATTAGGTATACTTTTTTCTGGCAACGAACGAAATTTCGTTTATGTTGCACCCTCTTGCCAAATAGAACCCTCTTGAACTCTTGGCCACATGTGACGTATTCTGGTTAACACCATGCCTTGCTTCTTTATTGAATCTTAAATCAACTAAAGCAGGGCAAAAGGATTTTCACATCAAGTATGCATGCCACTTCCAACTCTACATTTAACGATAGAATAAGCAACTAACGGTTACACATATTCTGATTTGCGCATTTTATGAAATGCATCACGAACAGGTATTTGTACCAGGCTAATTCTGTCTGTTGGTGGCAAACTATTTTATATATATAAATGTTACAGAAAAATCCTGCTATTGAACTTCATATATTCGTATTTTTCATGCCATAAACTCGAACCCAAAACGCGGTGAAATAATATGGCCTAAGCGAGGCGGAATGAGAAAGTCTTAATAATACTCTGTTTGCAAACGTTGTTAAATAAATGAGCGACAGTTCGCCATATCTTACAAGAAACGGCAGTTTTCGGTTTCAGTCTGTCAACATATAATCTTACCTCTGTACTCATCTTCATGCTGCATTGCAGCGAAGGATTAAGGCATATGACAGCATTTTGCTGCCATTCATATTGCAGATACCATAATGCACCAGTGGCTTCAATAAACTTTTGCAAGAAGGATAAAAATGAAACCTAAAAATGGATTATCTTTCTGTGATAATAATAATAATAATAATAATAATAATAATAATAATAATAATAATAATAATAATAATAATAATAATACTAATAATAATAATAATAATAATAATAATAATAATAATAATAATAATAATAATAATAATAATGATAATAATAATAATTTTCACAAAATTTCTATATGAAGGTACTGGGTACTGTTTAATGTATCCATACGAAGACGCATTTCCGTTGTTCACATTCAACCCTGCCTGGTTTGTCTTCTCTGGACTGAAAGGTCCACTGTCATGCTTTCTCATGTTGAGGTTCAGGATAATTACAGTTAACTCATTCAATACTATAGTCACAGGCCTTAGTCAGTGATTCTGGCACTGCCAGAACCACTGACTTAAGATAATAGGCATGTCGGTGCTTGAAAGAAAGTTCTTTTTATGACGAATTTAAATATGCAATTGTCGTCTTCAATCTAAGTAAAAATAAAATTAAGGGACTGGTATGGAATGAGTTAACAGGATAAAATATCACAGTCAACGAAAACGGTATATGTGAATTAGGCATTATGAAGTGCACATCAGCATAATGTATGCGTTTTGACAGTGCAAGATTATCAATTTCTTCTCTGGTCTGCTGTCTTGTATGTATGTATGTATGTATGTATGTATGTATGTATGTATGTATGTATGTATGTATGTATGTAAGTATGTATGTATGTATGTATGTACGTACGTATACCTTATCATACAACTTGATCGGAAATATCGTGTGTGTGTGTGTGTGTGTGTGTGTGTGATTACTTTTTCCCGACAGCCGATTCAGAACTAAAAACACTGACTGACTGAATGAATGAGTGACTGGATGAACATCTATAAAATCTTTCTATGTGTTACATATTACTTGCTTATTTCATGTTTATACAATTGAACCTATTTTATATTACTATGTCGAGCAAGCTGCTGGTCATCACCACAAAACCTACCTGTCCCGATCCATCATTTTCATATTCGGTGGACTCCACATCAGAGGCAGTATAACCCAACGGTACCCTTTCCTCCCAGTGACTGTCACATTTATCGACGGTGGCATACCGCGGTGGAGTCATAAGGCCATTGAGTGATTGCCAATCTTTACTGGAGGTATTCCTTTCAAGAACAGGGCGAATATAATCTACAGCCCCCTGTTCACGGGGTGCAATGTGCAGGAAGGAATTGGACAGGGGTAGTCTAGTGTTTCTATCTCTATGCTGTTGTCGATAGCAAATTACTAAAATTATAACAGTGATCACTACCATCAATCCAAGTGCTCCAGACAGAATGAAAATAATTATCATATTTCGCGAGAATGACCCAAAAGGGGAACCCTTAACCGCATGAGGATTTGCCTGTTCATTTAAAACCATAACCGTTATATTGGCCGTGCTACTGTCCCATGGGGGCTGCGTGTTTTTGGCTTCTATCAAGAAGCTATAGGAAGACTGGAATTGTCTAACAAGCATGGCGGTCGTATAGATCTCCCCTGTGTCTTTATCGATTCGAAATGCATTTGCCGAACCGGACGATGTATGAGATCCAACCTCAACAAACCTGACATCATTGTATGGGTGGGCATCAGCATCAGTTACATGCACCCTGCCTATTGCTACCCCTGCACCAGTTTTGTCCAATACGTGAAATAGGTAATCATTTTGCGAAAAGTATGGCTTCTCGTCATTAACGTCTAAAACATCAATGATTATGGTTGTAGTGGCAGTAAAGGAAGGACTTCCCTTATCTTTCGCATATACTAATGTTTCTATCGTGCTACTCTCTTCTCTGTCGAAGGTTCTTAGAGCAGTTATTTCTCCAGTAGCTGCATCAATGTTTAATTTTGGGTTATCGGAGGGCTGAATGATATATACAATTTCTCCATTCGAGCCAATATCTGTATCGTCACAGTGCACCTGCAATATTGATATACCGATGTCACTGTTTTCCTCTACATTGACCCTATACACGTGCTTCATGCAGACCGGTGCATTATCATTTGCGTCCAGGATGGACACAGTTAGTTGTTTTGCACTGTAAAGACGTGGGTTTCCAAAATCATGGCAATCTATGCGAAGGAAATGCTTAGATGTTGTTTCTCGGTCAAACGCGGCTCGTGTAGTTATTTTGTACTCTGTCTCGAATAAATGTCCCAAGTGAAAGTTGGTGTCATTCACACTACACTCAAATCGGCCATTGTCGCCAGTATCTCTGTCTGCAATAGAGACATGCGCTGCAATGGTATCAAGTGGCGCGTTTTCCATTAAATTTACACCTTTCTCTGATAGGTCATTAACAATTATATCAGGGGCGTGAGTATTAGCGGTGCGAATATTAACCTTAACTGTTGCCTGGCTACTTAACCCTTCAACACCCAAGTCGTGTGCCATTACCGAAAGCAAATACCGAGATTTGCTTTGCTGACTGAGAGCTCGAATAAGAAAGATATTCCCCGTGTCCTCATCGATTGACCAAAAGCGACCATATTGTCTACTTGTGTCATCGGTGAATGAGTAGCGAACTCGTCCATTCATTCCCGAGTCCCTGTCAGTAGCCTTAACAGTAACAATCTTAGAGTTCAGTTCTGTGTTTTCACCGATGCTTATGGAATATGTCTGATTTTCAAACACTGGCGGATTATCATTAGTATCTGTGACACTTATTTCAACGAGAAGTGTGCCAGACTTGGGTGATGAACCGCCGTCCAGCGCTATAACAGTTAACACGTGAGACTCAACCGTTTCCCTGTCCAGACTCCCCGTAAGCACGAGCCGTTTCTGTCGACCTCGACCTATTCCGGCATCTTCTAGCCCAAACAGCGAGGAACCACCATTTAGTGTGTACTTTTGTATGTCGTTCATGCCAATATCTTTATCAGATGCAAGAGGTATCATTCCTACAAGTCCTGGGCGATGAGATTCCGGTACAATAAACCGTATGTTCTTCTCTGGAAATTTTGGCCAATTATCGTTGATGTCCAATATGTCTATCTCCACCTGAAGTATTTGGAAATAACTTAGCGGTCTCACAATTACATCTGCCCTTAAGGTACATTGTCTTTGTTTTGAACACACTGTTTCTCTGTCAATTTTTTGTGCTATCCTTAAATGTTTGCCAGATTGAGCTATAGAGAAGAAGCGAATGTGATTCCCAGCGGTAACAAGAAATCCAAATCGCAATTTATTCAATACAGCAGGGTTATGCTTGGTAGTCATACCCGAATCCCTCAACACATTGCCAATATGTGTTCCTACTGGCAGCTCTTCGGCTATTTTATACTTAAGGTGTTGCTGGCAGCACACAAAGCGTGCATTGAAGATTTGTAGAAATATCACAAACACCAGAAGCCTCACTGACCGTAGTTTACATATAAGCGTCGCCATTTCCACAATAGAGCAATGTCTTAACGAAATGTTGTGTCCCGTGGCAGCGAACAGCGATGTTCAGTCCCCGTTATCACCATGCTAATCCATACGAAGAGTCTCGTTCTTCGTGTCCAAAGTATTACATTAATGATCCTTGAAGCCTCCCTTTTATAATAATCATCGCGAATACACAGTTTGATCGACAAGGGCAGCTAGAAGTCTCTACAAAGGCGACCGAGAAGCTGCACCATGGCAATATGGCGACCATTCCACTGCCATCGACCGAGATGCATAAACGTCATATGCCCTAGTTTCATTGCATACATTAGACCTCATTAGGCTCCAGCACTGTGGCTCACTATCCGAAGGGTGGCGCCACTGCATTCACATAACTATAGCTTAATCTCTATTAATATCTACCCTCACACCTTCGATTCTGTTAGTTTGCCTTGCATTCCGGATGTGCACATAGTTCACGAGCATATATATGTACACACACACACACACACACACACACACACACACACACACACACATATATATATATATATATATATATATTGTTCGTAAATAATAGTATAAAGACACGCAGCGACATACCAATGTATTGCACTTGATTTTAGCAAAATTTGCATTGTTCATGCTGGGCGTATATGCAAGTAGCTCAGTTTCAAAATGAGAAAAGTCGTCTTAACTACGATAACTTTCAATTGCAAACAAATACCGCCAAACTAGAACCCCCAAAATGGTAATATGATGAACTCTTGCCCTAGTCCAACACGACTTCAGACCGGTTAACATACAATACAGCATCAGCCGAACCACAAACAAAACTCTGATAATGATTTCTCAAAGCTAAGTCTTTGTATAAAAAGTAAGCATTATTATGATGCACTCATAACACGTCTTTGATGAGCTAGGTGGCTTTTATAAAAGACAACGATTTACAGCATCTCACTGTGTTGCGCTTACAAGCACATCGGGATGCATATATCACAACTAGTCGATGGCCGTGCGCTATCACAGAAAAGAAGATTAAGAAAATATGCGCAATAACGGCGATGGGAGGTTGACGTTTAGTTTGACAGCGTGTGGTTTGTCTAATTCATGTGTCAAGTCGGGTGATCTACTAACCGACATCAGCTAGCCAGCTCGCTTAATCACTCAGGCACCACTTATTCAGTCACTGAACAAGTGAGTAAATACGTAGGTATGTAAGTAGGCGTGCGGACAGACTGGCAGACAGGTAGTAAAATGTGTAAATAGGTACGTAAGTATATAAGCAGGTAAAATAAGTAAAATAATTTTTCCTGGTAAAGAAAAAAACAAAAAACAAAAAAAAAAAACACAAAAAAAAAACAAAAACAAAAACAAAAAAAAACAAAAAACAAAAAACAAAAACAAAAAACAAAACAAAGACAAACAAACAAAAGCAGACAAATAAAATACAACAAACATCATCAGTAAAATAGACCAAAAACAACAAGACTACCAGTCACACGACAGTGCAATTATTTAAAATGAAGCTTACTTAAATACGTGAACGTGCAATGGGTTGAAATATATTCAAAATGCATTCATGCGATGTCCCTTTTGGTATTCATAAAATCATTTTGGCCTTTCTCACTAATGATTCTATTTTTCTACTAGAACTTCTGATCTGAAGAATTGGCCTGTCGTACTCGGTGGTATTTCTAATAATACAGATTGTGTTCGTGTCAACTGTTAGACTTTTTGCTCTTAATCATCGTAAAATCAAATGGCTATTGCGGCCATGGGATATTTTGATAATGTTTTGGCTTATGTTGTTAATTTAAAATCTCTCTCTCTCTCTCTCTCTCTCTCTCTCTCTCTCTCTCTCTCTCTCTCTCTCTCTCTCTCTCTCTCTCTCTCTCTCTCTCTCTCTCTCTCTCTCTCTCTCTCTCTCTCTCTCTCTCTCTCTCTCTCTCTCTCTCTCTCTCTCTCTCTCTCTCTCTCTCTCTCTCTCTCTCGTAATATATTTAGGTCCCATAAATCAGTGAGTCGGGGAACATTAGATCATAGGCAGAATAAAAACTATGACGAGTAACTATCTGGGTATTTGTTATATTACAATAATTCGTTGAGAAACGACCACTAAAATTAGAAAGCCGTTGCGCACATAAACAGTCTATGAACAAAGTATCCTGTGTCTATTTCAGCAGTCAACTTCACCGGCTGAAACTTGTATAAGAAAGCTATTCCATATGTATTGTTACTACAACAAAGAGTTGATATACTAAGATTTACACACACACACACACACACACACACACACACACACACATATATATATATATATATATATATATATATATATATATATAATGGCGGATTACAATTTGTATATCTTGTAACATGCAGATTTTTCCTCCGTTATTTTAGCGTAACACACATAAGCATGGCGTACGGTAGTCATGAGCGCGAAAACAACCAAACGAAATCATATACATCAGTAAAATGCTTACATTTGCTATGCGCTTGTTTTTCAAATGAAGGAGTACTCACCTGACCAGACCCATCATTTTCATATTCAGTGGACTCGGGGTCTGATGTGGTAGAGCCCAGCGGGACCCTCTCCTCCCAGTGTTGGTCACATTTATCCACGGTTGCATAACGTGGTGGATTCAACACGCCAGACATGGATTCCCAGTCTTTGACTGGCGCATTTACATCTGCGACAGGGCGAATAAAATCCACTGCCCCGTGCTCTCTTGGTGCAATGTGTAGGAAGGAATTAGATACCGGAACTCTCAGGAGCCTGTCTCTACGCTTTTGTTTACAGCATATGACGGAAATAATAACAGTTATTACTACCATTAGACACAATGCTCCGGCCAGAACGAATATAATGATCATATTTCGGGAGAGGCCACCTACAGCTGACCCCTTCACAGCGGCCGGACTGGCCTCCTCACTCAGGACCACAATGGTAACGTTAGCCGTGCTGCTGTGCCAAGGCGGCTCAATGTTTTTTGCTTCTACTATGAAGTTGTAAGATATCTGATACTTTCGCACCAGCATAGCTGTTGTGTATATTTCACCTGTAGACTTTTCAACACGAAAAGAATTTGCAGAAGTAGACAAAAGGTCAGTAGCCAGTTTTATAAATCTAACTGCATTGTATGGATTGGAGTCAGCATCATTTACATGCACTCGCCCTACATTGACCGCAGGAGCAGTTTTATCAAGCACATAGAACACATAGCTTCCTTGTGTAAACTTTGGTTTTTCATCGTTTACGTCTATGATGTCAAGTATCACTGAGACAGTTGCAGTTAGAGGAGGATTCCCTCTATCCGTTGCATACACCACCGCTTCAACTTTTCTCTCCTCTTCCCGGTCAAATACTTTTAAAGTAGTGACCACTCCAGTAGATGGATGGATATTCAGTTTCGGGTTTTCTGAGTTACGCAGACTATACACCACTTCTCCATTGACTCCCGCGTCTTTATCCTCACAATGTACCCGTACTACCGAGATCCCAATACCACTGTTTTCTTCAATGGCTGCTTCGTTAATCTGGTTTGCGCAAAACGGTGGATTGTCATTTTCATCTGATATCAGCACTGTTACTTTCTTTGAGCTGTACTGTTTTGGGCTAGCAAAATCATGGCAAACTATTAATACGTAATATTTATCTTTTGTTTCCCTGTCGTATCTGGCTCGTGTAATGACTTTGTACTCAGTTTCCAAAACATGTTCCAATTCAAAGTTTGTATCATTCACAGAGCATTGCAAGCGTCCACTGTCTCCTGTGTCTTTATCTGAGATAGATACATGGGCTGCGGTCGTATGCAGTGGCACATTCTCACCTAAACTGACACTTCCACTCCCCGATAAATCGTGAATCTTAATTTCGGGAGCATTTTTGTTTGTGTTCAGAATCTTTATGGTCACACTTGATCGGGAACTCAGTTGTTCTATTCCCATGTCCGTTGCTACCACTGAGAGAGTATAAAACCGTTTGCTCTGGCGATTGATATTTCGTCGGAGAAAAATAGCACCACTTGTTGCATCAATAGTGAAGAGCTGTCCCATTTCATTTCTTGTATCTGTAGAAAAAGAATAGCGAATCTGACCGTTCAATCCCGAATCACGGTCTGTAGCGATTACATGAGCCACTTTTGAATTAATTTTGCCGTTTTCGGGCAGCGTAACTGTCAATGTCTTATTCTGAAAGACGGGGACATTGTCATTTATATCCATGACAATAATTTCAATTACAAATGTACCCGATTTTCGTGGAGACCCTCCATCATGTGCTAATACCTTTAGCTGGTGCAAAGCAGATTTTTCCCGGTCTAAAGGACCAGATAAAACCAGTCGTTTCTGTTCTCCATTGTTAAAACCGTTGTCCTCCAGCTTAAATGGTGACGACGTTGGTCTGAGTTCGTATTTCTGAATGTCATTCAAACCTATATCTTTATCAGATGCAAGGGGTATCAATGCAATAATACCTGTACCTTGTGATTCGGGGATAGAAATGGTCAATTTTGTTTGCGGAAATTGTGGCCAGTTATCATTTATATCTGCAATGCTGACCGAAACCTTGAGTATTTGAAAATACTGTAACGGCCTTACTGTTATATCCACCTTCAAAATGCACGACTTTTGTCTTGAACATAATGTCTCTCTGTCAATCTTCTTGGCGATTCTAAAAGACCCCTCTGATTGGGCTAGGGAGAAGAAGTCCACATGGCCCTTATCATTCGACAGAAAGCCGAGTCGCAAGATGCCCAATACAGAGGAACTGTACATGGTATTGAGACGAGAATCAGCAAATATATTTCCAATGTGCGTGCCCACTGGTAGTTCTTCTGCAATATCGTACCTTAGTCGTTGCTGGCTAACGACAGTTACGGAGTTAAAGAGACAAACGGTTATAACAAAGGACAAAATATATGGCACGGGTACAGCCATGGCTTCCCACATGCAACACCTAACGCAGCGCATTGTTGCCTGTCGCAACACTACACATACGATGACATCAACATCATTATCGTGCTGTTCTGTGTTATGTCTTCACATCAAACAACTAAGGTATGATTCCTGTGTGTTTCATTCGTGTGAATTCATCATAAACTTCCAATATACTTCCACAAAATAGACACGATGACTGCCGAAAGGCTGCAGAGCTTGGCGACAGCAATATGGCGACGATTCTGGTGTACTGAGCAAGATGCAAGTACGTCATCTGCCCCAGTTTGCTTGCATACATTAGACCTCATTAGGCTCCAGTGTGGCTCATTGTCTGACGGGTAGCGCCACCTTGCCTAAATATACTTCACTATTTTAGCATAAACTTTTATTTCTAAAACTGTGATGATTGTAAAGCTGCCTTTACTAGGAACCATTAACTTGACAGATATTATGCTGCCCAAAGATGGCAGTTTAGTAAAGTATGCATTCATTTATTATTCTGTCAGTGTATTAACCTACGACTTAAAATGATATTTTATGACAAAGTATCCATTAAAAGTTTCACTGACACAAACGCAAACAAGTTCATAAAAGTCTTGCTGTATGTTCATGTTAACTGTCTGGTTCATTTATAAGGAAAACCGCTTGGTATGTATCAGGCCCACTAGTTTGCTAGACAGAGATTGATATGCTGTGCCCTGCTGTTACTTGCTATATTAACATGGTACGATAACATTTTGAATTTATTGATGGCACAAGTATGGTTTTATGAAAATATATCTTCTACAGTGTCAAAAAGCAAAACTAAATAGACTCCATAATTGTGAAAGAAACTGGATTCTGTGTCCCAACTAGGCAATAAAGTTAAAAAGCAAAATATATTTAATACTGATTTTGTTGACAGAAAAAAGTCCGTTGTGTCGTTTTTGGACCTCATATCATGTGAAATACGTTTGTGCATAACGTAGTATTGAATACGTTATAATGTCATATCCTGGGCAATAAATGTTAGCTGCACGTCTCGACGTTCTCACGGGACGTAATGTGTAATGAAAGCACCTTTACTGAGATGCTAACGAGACTCTGTGTTCCTGCTTCGCCTGTTGCTCTGTAACCGACTTCAAATAAGATGTATCTTACCTATTTTACATCAAAATATTAAAACAATGCGTACACTGAAAACCATATTTAAAAAAAAAAACAAAAACAAAAACAAACAAAAAAAAAAAACAACAAAAAAAAACAACAAACGAAAAAAAAAAAACAAAACAAAACAAAAACAAAAAAAACAAAAAAGAAAGAAAACAAAAAAAAAAAACAAAAAAAAAAAAAAAACAAAAACAAAAAAAAAAAAAAACAAAAACACACAAAAACATGACTTGCATACATAGATGGAATATCTAAACTCCGTCACATGGAAGATACATGCAAGACATTTGACAGGGTGGCACCTTATAAGTTCTGAAGTAAAAATATTTTGCCAGTAAAGCCATCAATGGAGAACAAATTGCCAAGTTCACTCTCGATGTCACTAGTCCATTCATAGCTATGTCCCTATCAGTCGCTTTAACGACACCGACTTTCATATTTTCTTTCGCATTTTTATGTACACTTATACTGTGTAGTTCACTTATACTGTGTAGGTCTGGTTATGAAGACAGGTGGATTGTCATTGATATCTGTGATATTAACATAAATTAATAACATTAATTTATGTTAGTATTACAGATGTCAAGGACTTTTTTGGAGACCCTCCATCCAAAGCTGCAATTTATACTTTGTAGTTATCCGCTTTCTTCCTATCAACTGTTCTCATCAGGATTAGCCGATATTGGTCCCCACTGTTTGAACCTCCTGTATCTAATGTAAATAGAGATGATGATGTTGCCATCTTGTAGTGCTGGATATCATTCACGCCGATATTCTCATTATACGCCAATGGTATCATTCCGAAAACGAGATCCCGGAACGGTTAATTGAAGCCTGGGTTTGGGAAATAAAGGCCAGTTGTCGTTGATATCTTCAATAGAAACTTCCATTTGCAATATGTGGAAATATTGCAACGGTCTTACTGTTACGTTTGCTTTTAAAACGCAAACACTCTTTCAGAACGCAAGACTTCCCTACCATTTTTTCTTCCAATTTTCAACGATTCGCTTGTGTCTGCACGTGAGAAAAACCCAGTGAGACAATTGTCCTGTTGATGAAAGGCTGAATCGCAGTGACTTCAACATAGCGACACTGTACTTGGTCATGATGCCCGAATCTGACATCACATCACCCATATGGGTCCTCACTGGCACTTCTGCAATTTGTACCTCAAATGCTGTTAGCCCACAACAGTACAGAGGAAGCTCAGAAAAGAATGCCTAGAACGAGTAAAACACTTGTCGTGGATAGAGCATCATTGTCAATGTCGCAGCATGAGCGCAATGCATTTTATGATGTACTGTTCCCTGGTCATGATTCGGTACTGAGATATCTCTGTTTTTTCGAATATTTCCTTGAATCGTAAACAAATGTTACTATCATTTATTCCTTCCTGGTTTACCTTCCATGTTTAAAATCAGAACCAGACCTACCATACAAGCAGCTGGAAAAGAACGAAAAGCTTGAAGCTGCATGGCAAAATGGCGACGCTGTTGATGCATCGAACGAGATGACTACGTCATCTGTCCTAGCTAGATGCATACCTTAGCCCTCATCAGGCTCTAGCGTTGTGGCTCGCTGTTTGATGTGAGGCGCCACTGCGGTGTCATATCTTACATGTGTTGCCTATCTATGGATTTCTCTTCTGCCCATGCACTACTGTTGTGGTTTCAGCGTGTACATCGCCTGTGCTTATGGAATGAAATGTTATGTTTTAAATCTCATAGTATCGAGGAAAAATGCTCCACATATTGACTATGGTGATATCAATACACAAATTCGAAAGGTCTATAAATGCTGAAGACGAAAGCCGACAATCGCCTGGATACCAACGTACCAGTTGTTTAAGCCTTCACTCAACATGATTGCTGGTACATCTGTGTAGCTGTCAGATATGGTATCGCACGATTTCCAATAAACTGCAGAAGTAACAAGATCGCTGCTCCTGCCTAATGGTTATCAGATATAGTATTTTAGGATTTCAAACAAACAGCAAAAGTAAATAGTTGCCGGTGCAATAGTATGGAAAAACGTACGTTTTATAAACACTTCAATCTCATATGATATAACTGCATAAGCCGCATTGAAAATTATATCATTTTACACGAGTCATCGTCTCAGAGTTTCTGCCTGCCCCCGTCAAACCTACATATATTGTCCTCTCAGCTATAAGAAAAGGCAATCAAAAAGGAATGATTCATCATATATACAGGTAATCAAATGTTTATGGATAAGTTGATGGACTATGTGCTACCTAAGGATGTAATGATCAAGATGACAATGATAGCCTCTGATATTCAAAGAAAATTTTACTTCTGTTTATACCCACGTCAACAAAATTCACTATATTGCTCGTAAAAGCGCTTTGATGCGCACGGAACTGCATCGCACACGCTTAACTAGCACAGGATACAAGGGTAAAGTCAATGTTTACCGAATTTATCCCTAATTATTTACTAAACTGATCATTCTCTCCAGATTATGAGACAGCCAGACACGATAGTTTAACAATCATGTCCAGAAATTTGCTACTCACCTGTCCTGATCCATCATTTTCATATTCAGTGGATTCTGGATCAGAGGTCGTAGACCCAAGTGGGACCCTCTCCTCCCAGAGTTTGTCACCCTTATCCACAGTGACATATCGCGGTGGATTTACTACACTATTCAAGGACTGCCAGTCTTTAGATAAGGCGTTCCTGTCAGTAATTGGGCGTATGTAGTCTACAGCCCCGTGGTCACGGGGTGCTAAATGGAGGAAGGAGTTTGACACAGGTACACGACTTAACCTATCCCTGCGCTTCTGTCGATAACAAATCACTAATATGATAGCAGTAATGACGACCATCAAAAGAAGCCCCCCTGACAGCGCAAAAATTATAATCATGTTCCGTGATATTGATCCAAAGGGAGAACTTTTGACTGCTGCCACTGCCTGGTCCTCTTTTAGGACCAACACAGTGACATTGGCCGTGCTACTGTGCCAGGGAGGCTGCGTGTTTTTGGCTTCAATGACAAAGGTATAGTATTGTTGGTATTTCCTAACCACCATGGAAGTTGTATAAACTTCTCCGGTGTTTTCATCAACCCGGAATGCGTTGGACGAGCTTCTCGGTGTATCTGTTCCTATCTTAATAAACTTGATTTTGCTGTATGGGCCCGAGTCGGAATCAGTTACATAAACCCTTCCCACTGCCTGGCCCGGTGCTGTTTTGTCAAGTATATGAAACAAATAGCTTCCCTGAGAAAAGTTAGGTTTTTCATCATTCACATCTAGTATATCAATAGTTATTGTAACAGTCGCTGTGAGGGATGGGTTACCCTTGTCCTCAGCATAAGCGAGTGTCTCTATAATGCTTTCCTCTTCACGATCAAACGTGTTTAAAGTTGTCACTACTCCAGTTGAAGGATGGATTTTCAATTTGGATCTGTCGTACTGCGGCAAACTGTACAAAATTTTTCCATTCAAGCCAACGTCTTCATCTTGACATTGCAACTGAAGTATTGATATCCCGACCCCACTGTTCTCTTCTAAAGTCGTATGGTAGACCTGCGGTGTGCATATTGGAGGGTTGTCATTAACATCCACAATAGATATTGTCAGTGCTTTATTGCTGTAGAGACGGGGTTGTCCAAAATCATGGCATAATATCGAGATAAAATGGTTGGCTTTAGTTTCTCTATCAAATCTGGCACGAGTCGTAACTTTGTACTCTGTGTTGATGATATGTTTTATTTCAAAGTGAGTATCATTAACAGAGCACTGTAATCGCCCATTTTCCCCAGTGTCCTTATCGGATACAGAAACATGAGCTGCAATTGTATCAAGAGCAGAGTTCTCAAGAAGATTAATGTTTCCCATTTGCGACATATCATTAATTTGTATATCAGGTGGATTGGCATTTGTACTTCGCACCTTTATTCTCACAGTTGTTAACGTGGATAGTCGTTCAGCTCCCATATCTGTCGCTGCAACAGTTAATGCAAAAAGCTGCTTACCTGTAGAGTGCAAATTTTTAAGTAAAGTTACATCTCCAGTTGAACCATCTATGGAAACAAGTTTCCCCGCATTATTTTTTGTTTCTGGGGAAAAGGAATATCGGATGCGTCCATTGTTTCCAGAATCTCGGTCAGTAGCTCCAACGGTGATAATTGTGGATCCGATTTTCGCATTTTCGGGTATAGTTACAGCGTACGTGCGGTTTTGAAATACGGGTGCGTTGTCATTAACATCTGTCACAGTCACTTCAATTGACAAGATCCCAGACTTTGGGGGTGAGCCACCATCCAATGCTAGGAGTCTCAACTGGTGAAAAGCTTGCTTCTCTCTGTCTAAATGTCTTACAAGAATCAGCTGATAATGGTCATTAATACTCTCATCTCCTTCTAGAGCAAACGGCGACGATTTTGGTGATAATTTGTATTTTTGGATATTGTTCGCTCCGATATCTTTGTCAGATGCACCAAGTATCATTCCTAAAATGCCAGGGCTGCGTGATTCAGAAACTGTAAATGTAGCAACCGTTTCTGGAAATACAGGCCAGTTATCATTTATATCTTCAATTTCGACTTCAATTTGCAAGATCTGAAAATATTGCAAAGGTCGTATGGCAACATCTGCTTTTAGAGTGCATATAATTTGTTTTGAACAGACCGCTTCTCTGTCAATCTTTTGTCCAGTCCTTAAAGTACTATCCGATTCAGAGATCGAGAAGAAGCCACTTTGAGACGCACCCTTTGACAGGAAAGTGAATCTAAATGTTTTCAAGACAGCTGCGCTGTATCTGTTGTTGATACCAGAATCAGCAAGTATGTTTCCAATATTTGTTCCAACAGGCAGTTCTTCTGGTATTTTGTATTTGACATGTTGTTGACAAATGATTTCTGAAGGACCAAATGCTAACAGCGCGGCAACGAAGAACGATATACTCACTGAAAGCAGTTCTGTTGCCGATAATACTAGTCCTGTATGGCGCCCAACACTAACGCAATGCATTGTTCCGTGCCTATGGCTGTGTATATGCGCATACAACAGGCATCCTCACTTCAGCTGGAACGCTCTAACAAAATGGTGATACTCTCAATCCAAAACCAAATGTTAGTGATCTCCATCATTTTATGTATAATATTATTTATGTATTTTGCAGATGGAATTCGAAATCCAAGGGCTTCCGTGCGAAGAAGCTGTGTAGCGGTTGTCTAGCAAGATGGCGACGCTTGTGGTGGATCGAGTGAAGAGCATGGACGTCATCTGCCCCACTTTGCTTGCATACATTAGACCCCATCAGGCTCCTTCGCTGTGGCTCACTGTTTGATGAGTAGCGCCACCTTACCTAGATATACTGCACTAACTCCAGCTGCTGCTGTCCATGTGTTGCATCTTACCGAATCCCGTTGTCCATACTGGGTGATCGACAATCCCTGCAGTAATTCTAGCCATGTATGTAAACTGGTTTACCCCCGAACGTCAGTAGCCCCACGGTGAGATTTTCAGATGGGTGTTGTTATTTATCGTACCCTTTTCCTTCATTGATAGACGGTGTTTATCCAACTTATTAGTGCTTACGTGTCACCGAAAAATGCTTCACGAGTTGCAATATGTTTGGTCTACATACGCAAATATGTGACGCTGATGTTACGTAACTGACATCGAAAAGGGGTAAATCGTAGAGTGAATGGCCAATGTACTGCAAGGATAACTAACACATCATTATATTTTAACGATAAATCTCAAGACCGACAAAATTAAAAGTGCCCATTAACACCAAAGACAATATTACAACTATGGAAAAGCTCCCATATTGAAAAGAGATATAATCTATCTCGAATCGCCTATAATTAATTTTTTATCCAGGTACAACACACCAGCCACTTATCATCATCCAATTGCATGAACAAATGTATTAAAACACATTTCTTGAATCAACATATGAAGAACGAACCATAGAACCATATATTTTTTCCGTGACACGCAACCCACTTACGTTGAGTAAAGGTATGCAATAATGGTCATTATTAATAAAACATGTCAATTTAAAATATTGTACATTGACAAATAATGATAAAATAACACGCATTTTTCTAATTCCTAATTCTACATCCAATTAGACCTCTGGCCAATGCAGAACAGATTACTTGGATAAACGGATTTATTTCTTTATGTACACATATGAACTGACGTTCACGTATATTCATCATACGGCATTCTGGGCACACCAGGTGTGTACATTGGTCGGCAAAACCAAGTAGTACAGTAACCATAAGGGCTGATGCACTGATTAGTATTTAATAGTAAATTTGTCAATAAAGTATGCAGCTACTTTCATGCTATCTATCGTGACCTTCGTCCGTATTTCTCGGACATAAAGAGTAAATGTGACGCTTGAACGATCGCATGAAAAATATCTAGTAATAATGCTGTAAAATAAAAGAAGACAAAGTACGACAAAAAAAGTATTCTTCATGCATATGAATGGCTCTTGCTTTCCTGACCAAACCCGTCATTTTCATATTCAGTCGTGTCTAAGTCATATGTGGCTAATTCCAGAGGTTGCTCTCCTCCCACCGTTGGTCACTTTTTTTTCAAAATTGTGATTTGCAGGGGGAAGCTTTTTTCTACCCAAAGATGCATTGCGGACCTATTCCTTTTATTCGCCTCACTCTATATTTTAAATCATCAACTCTGCATGGGGAACCATGCTACCTTGTGCCTATGGACTTAAGTTCAGTACGTTGTCTTCATATCACAGTCAATATATAGTATCAATTACACCATAACCCTATGTTGGAAACAATTTAGATCTGCTGTAATCTATTACTCACCTGGCCTGACCCGTCATTCTCATATTCAGTCATCTCTTGTTCCGAGGACGTATATCCTAACGGAACTCTCTCCTCCCATTGCTGGTCAGATTTATCTACAGTTGCATAACGTGGTGGTGTCATAGTACCATTCAAAGATTGCCAGTTTTTCACTGGTACATTTGCATCCACGTTTGACCTGATGTAATCCACTTCCCCGTGTTCTCGGGGCGCTATGTGAAGAAATGAATTAGAAACGGGAACTCTGCTACGTCTATCCCTACGTTGTCTCCGACAGCATATCACAGATATAACAACCACTATGATTATCATCGTAAGTAGCGCTCCCGACAAAACGAATATTATAATCATATTGCGGGAAAATAAATGCACTGCTAACCCTTGTGCATGTGGTGGAGATTCACCCTCAGCAAGTACAACTATGGTCACATTTGCTGAGGTTCCGTGCCAAGGAGGCTGTAAATTCTTTGCTCCTACAAGGAAGCTGTATCTTGCCCTGTATTCCTGCACTAGCATAGCCGTGGTGTGGATTCTACCCGTATCCTTGTTAATACGAAACGAATTGGACGATCCAAGACCGTTCTCCTGACTGACGATAACAAATCTAACTTTATCGTGTGGTTCGGAATCACCATCATTCACATACACCTGGCCCACTGCCATTCCGGGAGGAGTTTTATCTAAGACATAGAAGACGTAATTTTGTTGCGAGAACGTAGGAATTTCATCATTAGCGTCCAGTATATTTACACGCATGGTGGCTGTTGATGTTAAG